>JAYXIM010021810.1:0-15393 GCA_037575425.1 Anastrepha fraterculus | reverse complement strand
CCCTCCTGCCCTTGTAGCTGCCCTGTCGGAAGAAATTGGAAAATCCGTTAGTGGCCGAACAGCTAAAAAGAGGCTTTTGGAAGCAGGTTCAAATGGAATAAAAGCTCAAAATTACACATGCCTTTTAGAAAAAAATTGAAAAAAGGGCTCTTCGATACTCACATTTTACAAAGGAAGCTTGGTTGAATGTTCTGTGGTCTGTTGAATCGAACTTCGAGGAATGTTTAGCTTACTTCATTTTAAAATATCAACAGCCATAGCTTCTTACTCTAGTCCAATTTCGAGGAAATAACAAAAAAACTTAGAAAACGATTTTATTTTTCTTGCCTTTAGGTATTTGGAACACCTGGTGTGACGTTCGTGATAATAATAATAATAATACTTGAAATAAAATTTCCCACCGTATGCGCCAGTTTGGTCATACCACAGTTGGTATGATCATCGATTTATGTGTTTTAGTGAAAAAAGCTTATCTACATTTAAAATGATACCCTAGAGCGCTGAGTCAGTAACTAATAGCACACAAAATATGTAAAAATATTATATAAAAATAGAATAAATAGATGGGCTCGGTTGAAACTTCTTAACAAAAATTACTCATACGCCCCGCCCATACTGTTGGTACGCATGTGGTTGCATGTGCCATCAGCTTCAAAATATTGTAATTTTCACTTCTTTTTCTGTTCAAATTTCTTGCTAATCTAACTGACACCAATTCCGGTAAGTGTACGTATGTATGTGTGCGATGTAGGCGAAAACCAAGAGGAAAAGAATTGAATGTTCAGATTTTCGGAGAATCCAATGTATAAGTATGCATGTCTTTAGCAATTTGAATTGAAAAATAATTCCACGCACATTTCCAGAAACTCTACGAAAAATTCAGCAAATCGCTGTATAGAGTAGGATTTAAAGTTTGTATGTATTTGTAAGTGTATACAACCGTAAATACTTTGCACAGCTAAATCTGGCGAATTCTGCGTACTTGCTAGTTAGAGAAATGAGACGTGAACTAATAACTGTTTCACATGGAAAAGAATTATTTCACACGAAATGAATTAAAATAAACCTCAGGCATGCTTAAAAAGGAAGGTAAAAAATGCGTCAATAGGATAATAGGAGACATAATTATTCTTGGAATTTCCATAGTGTGTTTATTTATATATTTAGATGTTATAAGAACCTAAGGAACATTTTAAAAGCTGACAACATTTCGCGGTTATTTGTAGTGGCATGAAGCAGACTTTATTCCATAGAAACGTTTCATCTGCTATTTACACAGCATACCCCAACTGGACTACTGTGATTGACTTTCGTTAAATTAATTAAAATTTACTTTCGCACTTCTGTTTATGTGGAGGCCAATTCTCAAAATAGTACGCAAAAAAAATTCTCAAAAATCAACGCTATATCAGAGCGCCTCCAAACTCACACTTCATTAACCCATTACTGCATAAAGTTTGTCCTTATACTTATAATGAATTTCTGTGAAAATTTCGGGTTATGGAGATCACATAAATCGAGTGGTGAAAGAAAAGTTACACATTTGTCTGTAGTTTATTGTCAACAAGCCGTCCGATTTATCGCACGTTATGAATACCGGCACCTCAAGCTATCTCATGAGAAATAAAAAAAACCGAATGCTTCTAGCAAAATTTATTTAAAATATTACTGAAAATGAAGAAATACAAGTAAATTAATTATATATAAAATATATTTAGGTATTGGGCTCTACATGATACTCCATGACACACTCAGGATGGAGGCCTACTTCACATTTTTAGCATTTGTATTTTGATTTCGCACCACACTTATTTGCACAATGGCGTTCGGAATTTATTGGAACAATCCAATGGTTGAGGTAATCAAACCGTGTAGTGGACAATGGTGTAGCTGGTTTTCGGCCTTGATGTGGGGGTGTTCCGTGTGTCACAAGCAGAGTTCGAGCCACATGCCTCCTAAATGCAAACAAGGACTCAGTGTCCTTATTACAGCCAACTTTTTTCGCAAGTAACCATCCATTTACAATTGAAACATCAACGAAATAGGCAAAAATTGGCCACCACCATTTCCTTATCCGCATCCTTGTACGCAAATTTGTAATCGCCTGATCGCATTTATCTACTCCACCCATATACTTATTATAGTTAAAAATTAAAGACGGTTGGGGGAGTGCAATTTTTGCTTTATTCACGTGTGACCACCGCGTGGCAGTTGTCATTGTCATGTTTTCGAAATTGGTTGCGACCTTAACTACATTGTTATCTTTCCAGCGACAGGTTGATTCAAACCTGTTACACCTTATATTTTCGGAAAGAAGTTTTGGAACATCGTTGTCTCTGGAAAAATAAAGTCGTTTATTTGGTAACTTAGCGTATCCTGAAAGTATCATTCCTCCCAAAATGACATAAATTTCATCCTCAGTAACCATCAGCTGTTTATTCTTCTGCTCAGCGTAAATATTACTTTGGTCCACAATTTGTTTGATCAATTCCTGATTGAAAAACAATTTAAAAAAGTCTGTAGGAGTCTTACAGTTAAAAGCTTTTTCTGATGGTATTCGTTGGCTGAATTCTGTGCAAGAAAAATTTGGAATTTTCATTGTTAATATTTCCATCATCGCTCTCCAAAAGGCTTAAAATTTCATCTACAGTCAATCTGGAAAACGCAAAAAACCAAACCACTTAGAGCCTGCTATGCATAAGGTTCGATATATCGGACGCCACAACTAAATACTACAGTAAATTTTTGATAATGAAGGAAACTTCAGAATTTTTTATGTTTTGCTTACTAACACACTTATGCACTAATAAAAACTTGTCACTAAAATTGTTTGCTAAAAATATACCAAAAAAATATAAAAAAATATTTTACCCTTTACGCGAAAAAGTCTGCTTACAATCCGCCATACTGAAAAGTTTAAAATAACGGGTACTCTTTGCGATGGGTCGACAAATGAAGGGTTGCCATTGTTGAAGAAATAGTTTTCTTTCGATTACAACCTTTAAGCCACCTTCACATCACACTTGCTTGATACAAATTTAATTTAACTCATATCCGATATATCGAACGTTATGCTATAATGGGTTAAATTAGAATTCAATGGACTATAAAACTGTATACCTCAAATTTTTCTAGAGATTCTGATTAATTTGCTGAACATTTTGATGCCAATTTTTTTAAATCTCTCAAGTTTTCTAAACTTTGTACAAAGTCTAGCGATTTGAGCTTTTTTTTTATTCCTTGATATCTTTGCCAAATTAACAATAAATAGTTTGTACTGTTTGAAATTATTTATATAGTTATATGAAGAAATAT
This sequence comes from Anastrepha fraterculus, assembly GCA_037575425.1. Lineage (NCBI taxonomy): Eukaryota > Metazoa > Arthropoda > Insecta > Diptera > Tephritidae > Anastrepha > Anastrepha fraterculus. The sequence continues at coordinate 12,078 of JAYXIM010021810.1, read as the reverse complement.
CGCTGTTAATCAAAGCATAGGGCGGAAACAAACTCAGACCAACGTGAGCGATCTTGTGCAGTTTTTCGAGTTTCATGCCAGGAACATCTGGTATTCCGCGTGTGTTGATCGCATCCAAGTTCGTGTTCGTGGTCGTCCTCTTCTTCTGGGCCATCTTTGCGATCTAATTGTCTTCTTTGCGTAAGATGTGCCCAATCCAACGCCATTTCCTTTCTTTGATATCAGCTGCGATGGGCTTGATGATGAAATATTTACAAGATTTTCGTTGGTGATAACTCTTGGCCAAAATATGCGATGAATAATGCGCAGACATCTATTAATAAATGTTTGTGGGCTATTGCATATGGTATCTGTGACTTTCCATGTTTCGCACGCATAAAGTACCACTGGTTTGATGCTTGTATTGGAAACTCGCAATTTTGTTTTTGTGCTAATATGTCTTGATGACCAGATTCGATTCATCCTGTGGAAAGCGTGGCGAGCTTTGTTTATGCGGGAACTTACATCAGCTTCTGCTCCACCATTTTTTGACACTATGCTGCCAAGGTAGCAGAACTTTTCGATGTCCGCAATTGTAACCAGCGTGCCACCCACTTCAAGCGTCAGTGCGTCCTGGTTTGGAGTTTCGATGCGTATAAGCTTCGGTTTTTTGAAGTTGACTCGCAATCCAACTTGGCTTGCATATCGTATTAAGGCAGTGAGTTTAGCGTGTGCTTCAGACAATTTGTGTATCAAAAAGCATATATCATCGGCATAATCCAGATCGCAGAGCTTCAGATATGGGCGCTAATGAATCCTCATGGAATATCGTTAATTGTTTTTCTTAAAATGTCATCAAGTACAGCGATAAACAGCAGCGGCGACAGCACACAACCTTGACGCACACCATTGTGAATACTGAACAACTCGCTCTTTTTGCCTTTGAAGAGCACACAACTCCCTCATAAAGTTCTTGAATGATGGTGACGATTTTTTCCGGTACTCCATTAGTCCTCAAGGAAGACCAAACTGCGCGCCTGTTCAAGGTGTCAAAAGCGCGTTCAAAATCCACAAAGAGTAGGTACAGTGGCGACCGCCATTCTGCTGACTGCTCTATATTTATACGCAGCGTGTTAATACGATCTACACACGATCTTTTGGGGCGAAAACAATTCTGTTCGGTGCGCAATGTGTTGTTGAGAACTGGAGCGATTCTCTCAAGAATGGCAAATGCCAAGATCTTTATTACGGCAATTAAAAGGGTTATGACACGCCAATTTGCACAGCGACTTAAAACGCCCTTCTTCGGAATTGATATTATTATGCCTTCTTTCCAGTCGATCGGGATGGTGTTTGTTGACCAGATTTGAAGGAAGAGGGGACGGAGTAGTGGGATTATTTCATCAGCACCGGTATACCATCCAAACCAGCAGCTTTGTTGTTTTTGAGCTTGTGAATTGCGGTTTTAATTTCCGTGCTAGATGGGGGCTCAGTCGAGATATCCCTGTTGGGATTCCGTCGTCTATTGCTGGGGACGGCGTCTGTTTCTTCAACGCTTTCGCGAGTTTCATAATGTCTTCTCCACTCGGTAAGCTGTTCCTCCACGGTGGTTAGTGTGTTCCCATCTATATCTTTTAATGGTGGTATGTGGAGTTTCACATTTGCTAGTTTATTGATGGCAACGTATACGTCTTTTAAGTCATTTTTGCATGCAGCTCTTTCAGCGGCGCTGGCAATTTCGTTATAGTGCCTCTCTTTATCTTTTGCAGCCCCGTCTCTTACCTCCGTATCTGCAATCTTGTAACGTGAAGCGAGATTCACTTTGAGATTTGAGTTACATGATTTTTATTGTAGAATGCAATATAAATTTATAAAAACATGAAAAAGAATACAATAAAAAAAACAAAAAATGCATAAAACTTGGTACTACGTCCGCCTGCTTTAATTTTGAACGCAGATATATGTTTTTATTCACGACTCACGAAATTTCTTCTAAAATTCAGAGGGCGTACGAGTATTGATAAATAAAAAATAAATTTAGTTACCAGCAGAACTGTCAGTGGTTCGAAGATCTTAAGCTAGCTGCAGTTTAATTAAGTCACACTGTAAATTTATATCTTCCTCTACAGGTTTTAATAACTATAATTGCACAGCAAACATGTTATTTTCAACGAAATATTTGTGAGTTTTAGTAGGAAGAAGGGAAGAAATAATTGAATATACTTAGTCCTCCCTTGGGTGGATGAGGAGGGTTTAAAATGCCTTCGCACTTACAGCAACCGTCGTCAACTACGTCGAATGATGTAGCCACTAAAACAACCCCTTCAAGCCCTTTGCGTAACTACCTTGCACTACTTCAGAAAGGCCCAGAACGGTATCCATGGAATGGTGTCCATGAAATGAATGGAAAATTCGCCCCAAAATAATTTTTTTTTTAAGCATTTTATTCCGCGAATTTTTTTTCCATTTTTGTTTAATTCATATAGAATTTATGACATTAATAAACAAAAAAAAGTTTGGTTTTTTGTATTCAGGTCACTCACGCCGATGCTAAAAAGCCCGCCGATTGAGAAGCCCCGCTGCGACCTTCCTGGAGGAATTGAGTGTACATCCACCATTTTAAATGATTAAAATAAAAAAAAATTATATTATTTTAATGTACCTATAAATAAACTGTATGCCAATTTTGAAAAAACTAAATTGACTTCTTCATTTTAAATAGTTTTAATGAAAATCAGGGAAAATATGGCCGTTTACAGGTATTTGTCTCCATAAGCTGTCTGAGCTCAGCTGTTCTCCCAAGACTAAATCAAGCGTTCGGCGTTCTTCGTTGAAACGATCACAGAAGAAGAACACGTGTTCCGCGCTTTCTATTGCATTGTTACAGCCTGGGCAGAACGGAGTGTCCTCCATGCGAAAACGATGGAGGTACTCCAAGAAACATCCGTGACCGCTCAATATTCGGGTCTACGTTTCCGAGTCTTCTGGTCATCCATTGGCTAATTTTGGGGATAAGTCTGTGGGTACAACGCCCGTTAACAGATGAGTCTCATTTGCTTTGCCACTTTTCTAACGAATGTAGACGTTCTGCAGCTTTCGCTTCAGTTGTCGGCTTTACGCCTTGTTTGTCATAGTGGCAAGTACTCGTATATCTATTAGGAGTTTTCCAACAATGACGCAAACTGAGTCGTCTGATACGGTCCTGTATGCGCATGCGACTCTTAGTGCATTTCGTCGGTGCACTTCAACTACGGGTCTAACATGCGATGGTTTAGCTCCTGCCAATATAGGAGCAGCATATAAGTTCTGTTAGAAACTAAGTCCGTTATAGATATGAATATATAATATTTTTGTTAATGGCGTTAATTTTATTAAATTATGAAAATATTAAAGAAAAAAAATAAATTCTTATTCGAAATAGTCACAATTTGCTCCTACACGGACCTTCAAATAATTAGGTAATTCAGCTTTTGCAGCACGCATGGTTTCCAAGGATATTGACGTCGCTGCTTAAACCAAAGATTGTTTGAGACTCACCAAATTTCTGTGAGGTCTTCGGCAAGCCATATCCTCCAATTCAGGCCACAAACTGTAGTCTAATAGATTCAAGTGTGGACTTTCAGGCGGCCAATCTTCTGCGGCTATGAACCCAAGAATATAATTTTTTACCCACTGTTGGATGGTTTTTACCTTATGGACTAAAGCGGAATCTTGCTCCGTCGAGTCTTATTTTCTTCAGATGCCTACCCAAAAAATGCTCAGTTGAGTGCCGGAAGGCTTTCGTGGGGAGATCATTTCTAATTTGCCTTAACATGGATCATTGATACATTCATTTCCCTGCACATGATTTTCTGCTGTCTAAGAGGATTTCAGCAAGTTCTTTCTCGAACGGCTTTTATGGCTGCACAGGTTCGAGCCACGCGAGGACGAGCACTTCGTGTTCTGTCTGTCACTTCAGACGTTTGGGAAAAGCGATTGATTGTGCGGTAAAGAAACGTTCTGGAAATAGTAAGTTTTTTCAACAATTCGTAAATTTTACTTGCAATTTTACCACATTTTTATTATGCAACCACTGCAATGCGATTTTCCTTGGCTACCCACTGCATTGTTAAAAACGACATTTGCCACGAGACTGAGTATAATTTATAAGTAGACAATGCATACGTGGAAAAGCAAAAATAATTGCACATTTTTCTGCGAATTTGTTCTCGCCATGTGTTATGTGACCATAGGTGATTTCTGGTAGGCTTGCTTGTGGTGATGGTCTGTCACTGCGCCGTGTGCACTCGCTTGTGTCCCGGAGCTTCAGTATGTGGGTTCGGAAACGCAGCAGCAGAGCCAAGCTACCATCATAACTATCGCCACACTAGATAAACTAAATAAATTGCACACGGAGAAAATTAAAAACTGCCAACATACGTAACTTCCACCTACAGTCCCAAAAGGCCTAGGAATCCTTAAGCCTGGCAGCGCATATGTATGTCGTGCGGCTGCTCTATACCCACCCTACCTTGGCTTTGTAGATGTAAATAAAGCCCCATTAGATCATCTACACTTCCTTCGAAATCAGACCAAAATTATAAACAAATCTAGTAAATCATTTCCATTACAATATTTATTAACAAATTATCAAAATGATCAAAAATAAGTATATTTTAAACAATGGCGTACTAACATTATTTTGGGGGTGTACATTAACTTACTAAAACTGCCCTACCTCAACATTTTCTTTAATATATGTATGTGGTCATTAACCCGAAAAAAAAAATATATTAAATAATATTCAAAGTATGTATATAAGGAAACAAAAGGAACGAAATGGAATAATCGAAAATATCAAAGTATGTATACGTACGTATGGATGTACATTATTCTTTATAAATAAGTTCTCTCAAACAAAAAAAAACTGTTATTGCAAATTGCTGCATACTATACTTCCATACATACGTCTACATGAATTTAAATGAGCGGGAGAGTGAATATCAGCATAAAATAAGGAATATAAAGAATTAGCAATTGCACTTACATTTTGGTGTCGACATAGCAGTCCAACGATGCGTAGAAGGCCTCCTCGCTGTGTGGTTGTTGCTAGATTTTGTGTGCTTTAATTTATATTAGGGTGTTCCTTTATTATGAGAAATTCACTTATTTAAAATTCTTTTTTTTCTTTTTCTTTTAATCCGATTTCTGTTCCATTTAAAGGAAAAACATTATATTTACAAAATATTTATAAAGTTGTAAAGAAAATTATAAAAGCAAAAAAAAACTATGTTGAGGGAGGTTAATAATGTTAGCATATTTACATATATGCACACGAAAAAAAATTAAGTAACAAAAATTATTTAACTATCATGATTGGAAAGTTTTTTTCACAAACTTCATAAAAATTTAATAACTATTCACTAGTTTTGATTTTAATTTAATTCAAAATCATTTCGTTTTTTTTTTTTTTTTTTTTTTTTTTTTTTTTTTTTTTTTTTAACTATGGCTTTTAACAGTTAACAACTGTTAATCATTGTATGTATATATATATACATATATAATATATATATAAAGCGTTTGAAGAACCGCAAGAAGAACCGCTCCGAAAACCGCTCGAACAACCGCAAAAAAAAAAGAAGAACCGCAAAAAGAAATTAGCTTAAACCCATATTTTCACAAAGCACTGGTTTTTTGAAAAAAAAAACTTTTGGGAAATTTGGAAAACTTTGAAAACTTGTATACAGCTGTGGTACGTATGAAGGTACGCCTGGATGTGGATGACCGATGTGGCAGTGAATATTGACGGCCGCTAGCCTTGAAGAGATTCTGCAAGGTGAAAGTATATACGCATATACATACTTGTATTAAAATTTACTTAAAAATGTGTCAACGAAAAAATGTCGGTGGAAAAGAGCCTTACCAAAAATTATGATCCCTCCAAAAATTATGATAGCTCCAATTTATTCTTGTTTTTGGTCTTTGCGTCTGCTAGTTTCTCCCCTTTTTGTTTTTGCACGTGTGCTCGCCTTGATGGATTTGCAGTGAATAAAACTATGTCGGCTGGGCTTAAACTCAACAGCCAAAAAGGGAAACATTCACTACTTTCGTTAAGGTAATCATGATCGGGTGGGACATTTTCTCGCTGTGTTTAATTTGTATATAGAAGACATACCTGTGTTTCGTTTGTGAGTATGAACATAAGGGTGATGGAAATTAGAAGAAATTAAGAAAATGTGCACATGTACCACGGTACACACCCCCCCACCTAAAGTGTTGGTGCGGTGTAGATTCAATGTTTATTTGCACGTATATCTTTCCCGTGATAAATTCCTCTTTTTCCGCTGACTTCATCACTCAATTCATACATACAATTGCCTTTTACACCAATTACTTTGGCTTTAATGAATTTCGGAGAAAATTTGGCGCACAGTTTTTTCGACGCGTCACTCATAGTGAAATTTCTACGGTAAACGGTATCACCAATTTTAAAATTCCTGAACGTACTTCTCAAATTGTAGCGTTTTGCTGAGTTATCAAAAGCCTTCTTAATATTTTCAACGACTGATTTGCGTATTAATTTAAGTCGGTCGGTTCTATCTACGACGTTCTCATCTAGGGCTTCCAATTTTCGTATCAGCACATATTCGCTTGCGTGTGCTAGCATTTGTTGACCAAAAAGAGCAAAATAAGGGGTGCATCCGATTGACTGGTGAATAGAGCTCCTCAGGGATTCTGTTATTTCGGGTAAGTTTTTGTCCCAGTGAGTATGATCGTCTTTTAAATATGACCGTATACCTGCAATAATGGATCGATTGACTCGCTCGCTGGCATTTGCTTGTGGACTGTACAAGGCCGTGTAAATATGTCTAATACCACGTTCGGCAAGTAGATTGTTAAATTGGGAGGCTTTAAATTGTTTGCCGTTGTCACTTAGAATAATCTCCGGAGATCCAAATATGCTAAAAACATGTTCTTTCAAAAAGTTGCAGATAATTGAAGTATTAAAACTCCTAATAGCCTTCAATAAGGGAAATTTTGTGAGATCATCAAGGACAATCAAAATTCCTGTATTTCCTTGCCTAGATCTGGGATATGGACCAAGTAAATCAATATATAACTTTTGAAACGGGCGTTGGACAGTATATTGAACAGACATCGGTGGTCGTAAAGTAACATTCGGCGCTTTGCTTTGTTGACAAATGTCGCATTGACCAACAAATTCTTTTACGTCCACAGTCATATTAGGCCAATAAAGGTTCAACCGTAATCGCTCTAAAGTTTTTGCAATGCCTCCATGACATTTATTTGGCGGGCAATGGGCATGTTCTATTGCTTGTCGAACTAACGTTTTTGGTATCCACAACTTCCAATTGAATGCTTCACGTGCTGGATTTCCATCTGGATGTTCGGTTCGTTTGTAAACATGACCATCAATGATTTGAAGATCGGGTAAGCGGCTTTCATTATTTCGAATATTATTTATTAAATGTTTATATTCATCAGCTAAAAAATCGGACGAATTCAGATCAACAAGCGGATGGACTTCTAACTCATTAATTTCCTCAAAATTCTGACGGGACAGACTGTCTGGCACAACATTTAGTGAACCTTTTCGGTGTTCGATTTTAAACCTATATCCTTGTAGTTTAAGTGACCACCGAGCTAGTCTGCTCGATAAATCGGTTTGACGCATAAGCCATTGTAAACTGGCGTGATCGGTTACGATAGTGAAGTCTTGCCCCTCCACATAAGCTCTAAACTTTTTTAAACTAAGGATAGCAGCAAGGCACTCTAGTTCGGTGACGCTGTAGTTACTTTGAGCCTTACTTAATTTTTGAGAAAAGTAAGCAATTGGTACCTCGACATCTTCGTCATTGTTTTGTGACAATACTGCACCAACACCGAGCTTACTGGCGTCACATTGAATTGTAAAGGGTTTCTCGTAATTTGGACTGGCTAGAACTGGAGCAGAACATAGCATTTGTTTCAGTTGATCAAACGATTTTTGTGCTTCCTCATTCCAAGAAAAATTTTTACCTTTCTTCAGTAAATTGGTTAATGGGCTTGTTATCGCGGCAAAGTTGTCAATAAAACGGCGGTACCAACCTGCCATTCCTAAGAAACGTCGTAATAGTTTTACATTCGTCGGTACGGGGTAGTTTGTTACAGCTGAAATTTTATCAGGATCAGTTTTGAGTGTTCCATCTCCAACGATATATCCAAGATATTTTACCTCTTTTATACAAAACTTACTTTTTTCTATATTTATTGTTAAACCAGCTTTCCTTAAGTGATAAGCAACTTCGGATAAGACGGACATGTGTATGTTGAAATCTTCTGACACAATTAAAAGATCATCTAAATATACAAAAACTTGGTTTTTTAATTGAGGAGGGATAACGCGATCCATTAGGCGACAGAGTGCTTGAGGGGCGTTACATAAACCAAAAGGCATGACACAGTATCGGTAAAGCGGACGATTAGGAACGGTAAAACAGGTGAAGTCTCGAGAACTATCCGAGAGAGGTATCTGCCAAAAAGCACGACGCAGATCCAATGAACTTATGTATTTTGCTTTCGGTATCCTACTTAATATTCCATCAATGTGAGGAAGAGGATATGCGTCCTTGATAGTAACGCTATTCACTTTTCGTGAATCAAGGCACAGACGGACTTTATTTGGCTTTTTCACTAAAACAATCGGACTAGACCATGGACTATTCGGAGATTCTTCAATTACACCTAATTTGAGCATCTCGTCGATTTCAGCGTGAACAAGTTTTTCTACTGCAGGGGATATTGGGAAGTATCGTTGTTTTATCGGACGGACACCAGGTTGAAGTTCAATTACATATTCCATTAAAGAAGTTTTTCCTAATCCTTCTTTCTCGAAGCTTGGAAATCTATTTTTAACAACGTCTAGCTGTCGTTGCTGTTCATTACTTAAACAAAGTGTATTTTCCTCACGTCTTGTTTCAAGACAAATTTCCGAGATAACATGTGGAGCAATTTTAAATTTACTCCAAAAGTCGACTCCAAGTATAACTTCTTGTGAAACGCTTGGTACAACAAAAAATTTTATTATATGATTCTTGTTTTCAAATGCAACATTTAAGTCTACCGTACCAAAAACTACTTGTTCCTTCCCATCTGCAGTACAGACAGACATTGTGTGCTTGCATATTTGTTTTCGTTTGCAAATGTCTTCCGCTAAAGATGAACCTAAACAAGAGACTTGAGCTCCGCTATCTAAAAGTCCTAAATACTCGCAATCCAGAATTTTAATTTTGGCATAAGGCCTTAAGTCGCAAGATTTGTGTTTAATGGAACAAACAAGATGATTCACGATTTTACGATTATTTTTAATTGTTTTCCAAAACTTTCTTAAGCGTACTGAAGATCGGCTACTAGTTGGTGACGGTTTATTGTTGGTATCAAAAATTTGTTTTCTAATCTTGTAGTAATTATTAAGTCGAACGTCATAGGGAATAATTGTATGCACATACGGATTACTTTTATCGAATTTGTGGGCACGTATGAGTGACGTTGCGTAGTCATCGTTTTGGGACTTGCCCCTTCGTATGAGCACTTTCTTCACATTTGATTCTTCTTGTCGTTGCGAGGGTTCTGTGTTGAAGCCTCGCTCATTTTCAAGTTTCCCGGACTGCACGATGGGCATTTTGGTCGATAAACTTCTGGCGTTCCGCAACCATAGCAAAAGACAGTTCTGTCAGCCAGACAGTCAAAATATCTGTGTCCTTCGGTTTTGCAGTTCCAGCAAATTAATTTAGAATGACTAGGATACTTTGTAATCTCGTCGATTTCGCATTCTAGTTGTTCTCGAACAGCGTCTTCGACTGTTAGTTCATTGGCAAAGCGACGTGAATATTGTCGCTGATTTAAAATTGGTAATGAATTGGTAGATCGATTGATTTCATTTGCCAGGCTTTCACCTTTCAGACAAAGTCGGCGCAATTCTGCTATGGAATTTATTTGCACATATAACAATTGTTGTCGCACTCGAGGTCTTAAATTATGTTGCAAAATTTCTACCAGTTCGATTTCGGGCAAAGGGGATTGTAATGATTCAGCAATTTTAAGAACTGCATTTCTAAAATCATCAAAACTTTCGATAGCCCCTTGTTTTCTATTGCGGATTAGTTCTTTAATTTCAAAATCGCTTCTGTGTTGTTGAAAATTGGTACGCAATGCTTGGCAAAGTGAAGGCCAGGTGACACGTTCAACTGAGCGACGATATCTCCAATACCAATCCTTTGCTTCATTGATAAATAGACTTTGCACATGCTCACACAGTAAATTAAAATTTCCCCCTAACGTGTCGATCACTTGACACTCAATGCGGTATAAAAAGCTATCTACTGCTAACTTTGATGAGCCGTCGAATTTTATATCCCAGTTGGATATTAATTGGGCTACTCTACCTGAGTTGGGAACATTAGACATGTCACTGAATCGTAAATTATCAATATTCCTGTGAAAATTTTGGTTAGAATTGTTTGCTAAATTCGGAATATCTCTAGGCCAAAAAGGAGTTGAGTTATCCTGATGTGTATTCGGTTGGTGAACGTTCACATTTGGACTGATGTTAGCTGCAGGTTGAGATGGTTGACCATTTAGATTTAACCGACCTAATATGTTTGCCACGGTATTTTCGAGGTTTTCTTCAATTAGCTGTGAAATACGATTTTCCAAATCGTTGAAAAGAGTTGCCTGTCGCGCTGATATTACGGCGGTTACAATATTCCGTACTCGGTTATCTTCCTCATTGGAGCTGGTATTGCCATCTTGTGTATTGGGAACAGGTAAGCTTGCTGCACCATCAGAGTGATGTTCTTCATTACGTTCCGCAGAAGGCAATTCTAAGTCTCTAATAGGATTGTCTGATCGAAAAGCTCTAGCCCTAGTACGCGCACCAGTATTTTGTGAAAAATCTCTGCTATTACATTTGGCATGGCACTGTGGACAAGACGTGTTTCTTTTAAGCCAGGTTAAAAGACATGATCGGTGAAAACGATGGGAACAAACTGTCATTAAAATATCATCGCGTTCTGAAAAGCTGACTTTGCATATTGTGCACACATTAGCCTGTGGCGGCAAATGCTCATTACTATGACGCAAGGACATTTTGAGAAAAAAAATGTAATATATTCACGAAAAAAAACTAATTCCAAAATTCCAAAAAATTCGATTCAATTTAATCACGCAGTCTCGTATAGAAATTAAACAAAGAAAAATTTAAAAAGAATATACGGGATAAGTGGTACACACTCAATCAAATTTGGTGATACCCTGTATTGAAAAAAAGAAATTAACTAAACTATTAATCCAAAAATGTTATAATAAATCCAAAGGCGATTATTTAAAAAAAAAAATCAAAAGTATTCTTGAAAAGCTATAAATAAGTAGGTTGCAAAAAAAAAAATTCTGTATCAACTTGCTTTAATCAAAAGCAAAAAAAAAAATCAAGTATTTATATATGAAAAATAACTGAAATGGTCTGATTCATCGGTCGTGTGATGATCTGGTTGGCTTAAGAGATCCTAGGCTTAAGTAAAGTAGGTAGTCAGTATGTTGGCAAAAAAAAACACAAATCGGTTATAATCTTATCAATCGAAAATTATAAGGTTCCGATTTTTTTGTTTGTTTTTAATTTAAAATAACTAATTATCAAAAGAGAAAATATAAAATTGTTATGAGAAAAAAAAATGTAATCAAGACTTTTGTAATTATGTAAATTGACAAAGCTACTGGTAAGCAAGCTGGCATGTAGCCACACTACTACTAAATTCCAAGTAGTCTGTAACTAAAAAAAAAAAGCCTGAAAATGGTTAATCAAATTATTTACGTCGTTGTTGTTATACAATATCCTCAGCGGTCAATTCCTTAGACATAAAGCCTGTCGAAAATTGCGATTCCAGCGTTGAAATTTTTGCAAAACGAAACTATAAAACCAAAATATTAAATTTGTAACTTGTCATAGTCTAAGCATTTAGCTATACACTAGGAATTCAAAAGTTTACATGTTATTTTTAATTAATTTTAAAAGCAAATCGGAAAGACAAAAAAAAATTACTCCAAGTAGGAATAGTGTTTTGG
>JAYXIM010021809.1:0-10531 GCA_037575425.1 Anastrepha fraterculus | reverse complement strand
AAAATTAAGTAACAAAAATTATTTAACTATCATGATTGGAAAGTTTTTTTCACAAACTTCATAAAAATTTAATAACTATTCACTAGTTTTGATTTTAATTTAATTCAAAATCATTTCGTTTTTTTTTTTTTTTTTTTTTTTTTTTTTTTTTTTTTTTTTAACTATGGCTTTTAACAGTTAACAACTGTTAATCATTGTATGTATATATATATACATATATAATATATATATAAAGCGTTTGAAGAACCGCAAGAAGAACCGCTCCGAAAACCGCTCGAACAACCGCAAAAAAAAAAGAAGAACCGCAAAAAGAAATTAGCTTAAACCCATATTTTCACAAAGCACTGGTTTTTTGAAAAAAAAAACTTTTGGGAAATTTGGAAAACTTTGAAAACTTGTATACAGCTGTGGTACGTATGAAGGTACGCCTGGATGTGGATGACCGATGTGGCAGTGAATATTGACGGCCGCTAGCCTTGAAGAGATTCTGCAAGGTGAAAGTATATACGCATATACATACTTGTATTAAAATTTACTTAAAAATGTGTCAACGAAAAAATGTCGGTGGAAAAGAGCCTTACCAAAAATTATGATCCCTCCAAAAATTATGATAGCTCCAATTTATTCTTGTTTTTGGTCTTTGCGTCTGCTAGTTTCTCCCCTTTTTGTTTTTGCACGTGTGCTCGCCTTGATGGATTTGCAGTGAATAAAACTATGTCGGCTGGGCTTAAACTCAACAGCCAAAAAGGGAAACATTCACTACTTTCGTTAAGGTAATCATGATCGGGTGGGACATTTTCTCGCTGTGTTTAATTTGTATATAGAAGACATACCTGTGTTTCGTTTGTGAGTATGAACATAAGGGTGATGGAAATTAGAAGAAATTAAGAAAATGTGCACATGTACCACGGTACACATGTGCATTGTGAAAAGTGTCTCAGAATGTATTTCAAGACTAAGTAATAAAAATGCTATCAGAGGCTTTATGCTACTTATACCAAGAAGTCATAGATACTCTATAAATTTTATAAATCAATTTAATGTGATACCTGTAATATGCATCAGCAATGAACATGAAAGCATAATATTCGCATGAATACAAAAACAGTTAGTACAATTCATAGTTAGTTCGTCGCCTCTGGTATTCGTCTTGCTCCATCTGCTCTTCCACATGCATTCTGCATGCATTTTCAAAGTTCCTTCCACAAATCTAACCATCTTTTTGTATGAGCCTGTGTCCCATTGTGTAAAATTTCTTATAGAATGCAACCATTCAGCGTTGCTGCCAATTTCCTGACTTTTCCACCTAAGCACCGCACAGTGAGACCTCACCCATGGCTTGTTTGTCGACAAATTGCGCGCTCCCTGAACTACTGCTAAGACCCATAACAGCAAAGCCGCTCATACCGCTTGCGAACAACTCAACCACTGCTCAGCCTTTTGTGCAAACACAAAGTTTTCTAAACTCAACTCATATCTCACATCAAAGTCTAGGCCAATTGTCTTGCCCCTCGACCAGCTTCTCACCGGCCGCATGCTGGCAGCTGGCAGTGTTTCACTCGCATACAAAAAATTCTATCACAAGTGTGCATATGTAGGTGTGTGCGCGTGTAGGTGCATGTACACATGAAGCATTATCAACTTGCCACAACAAAAGGTGAAATTGTTGGAAAAGTGGAAAAGTGCTGTGTTACCTGAGGTGGATGATGATTGTTGCACGAAAGGCTAGAATGGCATATGGTTGCATGCATTTCTATTTATATAAAAAATATGCAGTAATTCAATGTATGTATACAAGTATGTGGGTATGTGTGCAGGGACGAATACAAAAGGGCCAGCCACCACTCGACCTAACAGCGCTTTAAAGTGGCCACTAAATATTTTCCATGCAATTACGCCCGCGTACAATGCGCCTTTGGGCAGGCGGCAGGCGGCAAGCAGCGAGCAGCTAATAAAACGGCAAACACACATACAACAATAACATTTCTGGATGGGTGTTTCTGCACAAATGTACAATTACGCGCACATTCATATGCATTTATTTATTTATTTGAGTGCTAGTGCACTCGGTCGGTTTGTAATTTCAATTGAAATTTCAATAACAGCAATTGACTGGGCTTTTTATTATTGTAATTCAAATACATAAACGACATGTGGAGGCCGCACCAGCCAGCGCTATTAATTCGTATTGTACGCGGCGCGCTGTCGTTTTTCCAATGAATGCCATGGCATTTTATCTATGCAACAACGGAAAATTACTAGTTCAGACGAGACCATATGGTGTAGTTTAGCGCACACAAACACCAACACACACACACACACATATCCAATCGCACTCACACATTCTAGCTCGGTGCTATGGATTTTGTGAATTCAATTTTTCTCTGACAGAAGTTAGTAATTTCACAAGAAGCGCATGAGAACCCAACGATTTTTACATGCCATCACGCCCAGCGGCTATACAACGACAGCAAAAGAGGGAGGCGGCAAGCAAGAAAATCCATAACGAAATAAAATGTATGTAAACCTTTTTTTTTTAGTTTTTACTTGGTATTGTGCGGTGAAATTGTTGAGCGCAGCAGGTGTTGTCATTCCCATACACAGTTGGACGGTGCCGTGCACAGAGCATACAACTGTAAAGTTGTTAAAAATACATTTAAACACACACAACTAGTCGGAGTTGGGTAAGTACAAAGGTTTCACAAATAATAAGTATGCACTTGTATGTGTTTGAGTGTAAACATGTGTGGGTGGATGTATGAAAGTATGTACGGACAACTGCACAGCTTGAATTGTTTATGCAGAATTTCAATGCTTGGCCTGAGGGCAAGCATGTGGGGTATAGTAAGCGTAGGTATTAATTTTGTTGCTAATTCATGTAATTAAAATTCACAAACTCACCGCTTTGGATATGCAGGTGAATCTGATGTATCGTCGATCTTATCAGGTGAGTAATTACGCTGGAGCGGACAGGTACCTGTAAACGGCCATATTTCCCCTGATTTTCTTTAAAATTATTTAAAATGAAGAAGTCAATATATTTTTTTTCAAAATTGGTAAACAGTTTATTTACACATTAAAATAATAATATAATTTTTTTTTTAGTTTAATCATTTAAAATGGCGGATGTACAATCAATTCTTCCAGGAAGGTCGCAGCGGGGCTTCTCAATCGGCGGACATTGTAGCATCGATGTCAGTGGCCTACAGAAAACCAAAATTTTTTTTGTTTATTATTGTCATAATTTTTATTTGAATTAAAAAAAATGGAAAAAAATGATTAACAAGCAGCGAATTTTGCTAATATTGTATGTTTGCTTCGAAAAAATTATTTTTTCGAAAATTCTTCGAATTGTAAATTCACATAGAAAATAATATCAAAAAAAGATGTGTGCAAATTTCAGGCTGATCGGCCAATAATTTTTCGAGTTATCGTGTACGCCAATTCGAAAAATATAGTTTTGAGAAAAACGCGTTTAAAGTTTGAGTAGATGAAAACCCCTCTCCCAGCGCTCGAACGCAAAGAATAGAGTCGTTACGGTTGACGATCTATCATACAAAAAATACTTAAATTTACGTGCTAAAATTTGTTTGACATATTCTTAAAGGATTATATTAACATTTTATGAAAACAAAATTTTGTTTCGAAATTTTACAAGTATCTGTCCTCTTAATAAATGGCTTTGAGGAATTGTGCCCACACAGGCAAAGTAGACAGGGGAAAGCGGTTCCTTGGTGGAACCCTGAACTGTGGAAGCTTCGTATATGGTCCAAAAAACTTCTTAACAAGGCCTTACAAACCTAACCAGAAGAAGACTGGACTAATCATCGACTTACACAGAGAGAATATAAGAAAGAAGTACGTAAGCCAAACTTGAATGCCATAGAAATTTCTGCAGTAACGTCGAAGAAATGAGTGAAACAGCGAGACTTTGTAAGGTTTTTCATCTAGACCGCTCAGTAAGGCTGGATTCCATTCGACAACCTGATGGTTCATACACCATTTCCAAATCGGAAACGTTTAATGCTCTACTCGAAACCCATTTTCCGGGTAGTAGAACACTCTCTGAAGCAGAGAGTATCATTGACAAGAACGGTAGCAATGGTGGAACCTCTAGATATAGCTGGTATAATGCTAGTCGGATAGTGACAAAAGCATCGATAAGCTTTTGCTTGTCTCACTTTGAGAACTTTAAATCCTCTGAACCTGACGGAATATATACAGCAATGCTTAAGAAAGGAAGAGACAGGCTGATTGAGGGCCTGAAAAGGATCTTCACAGCCTGTCTTGCACTTGGTTATGTACCATCCCAATGGTGACGCGTAAGAATAGTATTTATTCTGAAACCAGGAAAAGATGACTATTCCCTAGTAAAAAGTTTTAGACCAATCAGAATCATAGAGTGAGGGTATTGGCGAGAAGTCCACTTGGATGCAGGGAGAGGGCGGTGAGAGGTGGTGCTATGATAGTTAGGAGGGTGGGTTTGCGTCAACCGCTTTGTGCTGCTAATGAAATTCATCAGATTTTTAATGTCAACGCCAGCTATATCAGCAGGCGTAGCAAAGAAGTAAGAGCCAAGATGCCTGGAACTTAGCCCCCCAAAACAGGGCTGCTGAGGAGAAGATGCTGAGATGATTCCACCTCATCCACCATACATCCAGCGCAAAAAGGACTTGAGGTAATTCCAAGTCTCAGAGCATGCATTCGTCGCGCATAGTGGCCTGTGAGAGAACCCACGAGATTCGAGAGCTGTTATTTTGTCAACCTCAGAAGCTCGCCCGAGCTTCGCGACCTTACAAGTTTATGTACTCGCTGAGGTGGCGCGATGCCCATCTTTCCCGGAACAGACCGCGGGTAGTCAGGGGGATCCCAATTCTCTACTTTCGCGAGGAAATCACCTCACATGTCCCTTGTCTGGCCAGCTCATCCGCCTCACAGTTTCCCGCAATGTCGCTGTGACCAGGAACCCAGATGAGGCTAATGTCAAAGAATTCGGACGCAGTCGAAAGTGATGCAGACATTTCCTAACCAGTTTCGAATGCACCGTCACTAACCCGAGGGTCCTTATTGCCGCTTGGCTATCGGAGTAAATATTTACTTCACTTACGCATGTGACCAGTCAATCAGCTGCCTCCTTGATTGTGGCTACCTCTGCCTGCAACACACTGCAGTGGTCCGGTAGCCTTAATTTGAGTCTAATGGAGAGATCCTCACAAAAAAAACTTAGTAGAAATTAACACGCTTACCGGAGCGGAAAATCATGTGAATCAGCTACACGATCTTGTTGGGACTGGAAGCAGACGAGTACACAATGGTCGTGTTCGTGGACATTGAGGCGCTTCTGATAATGCCACCCTGGGCTCAATATTTTATTCTGCCGAACGATATGGAGTTTCAAATAGTATTTAAAAACTGTAACAATAAATAATATTTTCAAACAAATTCATCATACATTTCTCGATCTCTTGCTGTTGTTAATAAAGCACCTGTGTTATAGATTCCAGTCCACTGCCTTATGTTTCTTAGCGAAGATAAGTGGCTTCTGGCAATTCCACGTTTTTCTTTCATTTTTCTCTGAGGTATAACTTGCAGCACGTGGTCATTTCTCATATATTTCGCCTAAAATATAGAGAAATATGCACTCATGCTTAAAAACTTTAATTGGGAGACTTAGATCCATCAAGGCAACAAACTTGATTCCTTTGGTTTTTCTATTTTAATTTTCCTAAAAAAATTGAATTCAGTTTTGACAATTGAGACATACAAAAATATAAATATAAAAAAATGTAAAATATAAAAATTATATCTGTTTAGGACGTATTGAAATATAACTTATACAGACAGCGAAACTTACTGACGTAAGGGGAGCCGGTGGTATAGAAATTTCAAAAAATCGATTTTGTGTTTTTTCGATATTTCGAGAGTATAGTATCTTAAGAATATACTGTGAAATTTTCATGTGGAAATTCCGAATATTATAGCTCCTACAGCCCATTAACTACATAGAGAGCGGTCCGTGCGCTGCTGTACCTCAAACTGAAACTCATTTATCTCAAAATTACTTTTTTCGGACTGGTGTTATGAAAACAAGAACTATTAAACTGATCCTCTGAAATTTTAATATATTGTTCACAACATCAATGGCTATCACTCATACTAGAATCATATTATTATTTCAATTATTTCGTTTTTTTTTTATTAAAAAGCTGAGAAAAAAGTTTTAAGAGTGTCAAATTCAAAACAGCGCCATTTAGTCAATTTTTTTTCTTTAATTTAGTACGGGACCTAGCTACACTCATACTGATTAATAACTTTTTTCATATTGTGTTGTATGTAAAAGAAGTTAAATAAAAAGCCTAGAAATTTTTCATATCGTTTCCTAATGGTCTCAGGACCCTTCGCATCAGTAATGGCTGAAATTTTGGATGGTGCACTGGCTACATTCAGTAGTTGGGCTGCCAGTTACAGTCTCAAAGTCAACTCTGACAAAACGAAGTTCATGCTATTCACCAGATAATACAAGCCTCCATCTTTTAAGCTTCCAAGACTAAACAACCATTGTCTTACACTCTCATCGGAAGCCAAGCTCCACTGGAAGCTGCACATAGAAAATCGAGGTAAGAAGGCCAGTATAACCTTCTACGCCTGTAAATCTATGTTCGGTAAAATATGGGGTCTCAAGCCACGTGTCGTACTTTGGGTCTACAATTTAGTGGTTCTGCCAATTTTGACATATGGTTGACTAGTTTGGTGGGTAGCTCTTCAGAAAAGCTACAACACCACTAAACTAGAGAGAGTGCAGAGAACTGCATGTGTGGGCATCACTGGTGCTTGTAGAGCATGTCCCCCTGCTGCCCTCAAGGTCATTCTACACTTACTTCTCGTGGATCTTAAAGTTAAATCCATTGCTGCTCAGAGCGCTATTAGGTTGAAGGAGATTAGCCTCTGGAGACAACTTCCTGTAGTGCATAGTAGCATCTTGAAGCAGGTCTTCCCTTCCTTCTCTGTACTTCGCACTGATCTCACCATCCGCAAACTGGGTTTTGAGGGTTGTGGTAGGGCCATCTTTCCGAGCAGGCAAGACTAGAAGGAGGGAAGAGTCGGCAGGTATATAGGTACCTCTGTTTTCACTGACGGATACAAGATGGAATCTGTAGTGGGAGCGGTGGTTTTCTCTAAATTAGCCAACATTTCGGTCTCATTTAAACTGCCGGAAAGGGGCAGCGTTTCTCAGGAGCGTTTCGGGATCGCTGTTGGGAGGGAGACATTAATATTTTTTCGGATAGTCAAGCTGCGATCAAGGTGAACTCCTGTAAGGAGGAACTCAAACGTCTCGAACGTGCAGCAAATATTTCCCTTATCTGGGTTCCTGGGCACAAGAATATAGAGGGAAATGAAATTGCCGATGAGCTTGCCAGGAAGTGGTCGACGGAACCGGTTTCAGCTGTCACCATCTCAGATATCGGTGTCTCCTTGACCGTTGTTAAAAGGAAACTACACAATTTCTTCCCCAAGAAAGCGCAAGACAGATTTCGAAACACTATGGCTCCAATACGATAGAAACAGATCGCTTAAGGGGATGTGAATCCCCACCATTAAATTTCGTGATCGGTACGCATGCGGAGAAGCTTGGAATTCCATAATACTTTCTCTGCAAATGTCAGGCGCTGGCGGCTAGGCGCGGTGAAATTCCTTAGCGTGCCCTTTGGGGATGACTTAAAGAAATTGTCCAGCCTAGATCCCTTTTCTCTCTTCCATTACATCAACAGCACTGGATGACTGTAGACGGTTTTATCTTCCCAAAATTTGGTATCAAAACGGCACGTAAGTGCTACTTGAAGTATTCCTGGGGTGCTCTTTCCATCTTACTTACCTACATACCTTCATTTTTCATTGTAAAAAAAATTCCTCAAAATACCCAAAATTTTCGAGCTCTAGACCACAGGAACGCCTTAACTTTGGCCACCAAAGCAGAGCCGCGTATGCTCACACGGGCTTATCACAGTATTGGCTCACAGGTACATTAATCTAGATGATATTCGTAATATTTCACGTGGAAGGTAATATGACTAATAGAAAGCCTTTCTAAGCTTTTCCATAAACGAAGTAATTAAAAATATGAATGCAATAAAAAATATTAGACGCATCCTGAATATTCATCTACAGAGTCCCCTCACTCTCCAATAATACAATTACTCGATTTTTTTATATTTAATTTACCTGGATAATAAATTTATGTTTATTAAGCTAATCTGTTATGAAGACGAAGCGACGTGAGAATTTAAGAGTTTAATTATTAGCAGCAAAGCCATAAAATTTAATGTGAAAATCGTTAAAATGTAGAAATTCATTGCTGCTAGCTGCTGTGTGCTTTCATGGGTTGCTAATTAAGTTTCTGAAATTACTATAGTATGAGTGTATGCCCGTACCTATACACAAGTAGAGGGGAAGGTAGGTATGTGCCGCGAGGAAGTTTGTAAAGCAAATGAAATGTCAACCCTTTTTTAATGGATTTAAACAAATTACTTGCAAACAGTGCGCAATAGAAGGGAAAAGCCAAAATAGGAAAAAAAATTATATGTAACTCTACAGATACAAAGCGTAGTTAAAATGCAAGTAAGTATGAAAGTAGTGCTACCAAAAAAGCTGACTAAGTTTCAAAGTGAATTATAAAAAAAAACACAAGTAGCTAAATGCCAAAAAGGTATACGGACAGAGATGAAATGTGTCGGAAATTGGTGACTACAATGAATTATGGCAAAACTTTTAATATCGTCAATAGCCGTAACCGACACTGTAGCAAGCAGCAATGCACAGGTAAATAAGCAAACAACATAGCAACATAGAACAATAGCAACAAATTAAAAACAAAAATGAAAATCATGCTAATAAGCTGGGAATGCTGATATGCGCGCCAGCGAAGATTGATGGTTGTGAAAGCAACACAAAGGAGCGCAAAGGTATGCGGAATGAAAGGCATTTTCGGAAAGGAATGCTTCCCGAAATTGAATGGTAAATACAATGTACGATGTTATTCATAAATACAATGCAGTTATAAATTTGTACATAAATACAAAAGCAAAATGGCAGAATGGCAGAACGGCAAATGCTTACACTCGTAAACTGGCAAATGCTGCGTACGAAAGGTTGACTGAACTTGAAAAGGGTGCATGAAAGAAAGTTAGGAAGGAAGGAAATAAGTTTGGCAAATGGACAACCACCTGCCAATCAGCGAGAGAGAGAAGAGTAAGCAATTAGCTGCGTAATAGTTTTTTTTTATGCTTCTACGCTAGTTTCCATAGGGAAGTGTTCTATTTAGGTATTTCCATAAATTTTATAATGCAAAGAATAGCTCAGTGCAACTGCTTTACTATTATTAGAACTATTTTTGGTTTTTTGTTTTTTATATCATAGCAAATATAAAAAAATTTCGCCGAACATTAAATAGCAGAAGCGTTGGGGTATGCGTTCATTGTCCCGCTGAGTGGAATTGATAGACTGATTTACTTCAAGTCAGGAATATTAGAATATAAGAGAACACTTTTTGTTTCGCAAAAACTGAGTCAGCGCTGAAATGAAAAAATATTCCGTAAACGTGGTGCGCATTAATTTATATTCAGTAAAAGCAAACGTGCTGCATACAGGGTTGCCTATATTCGACGGACCCATCTGGCAACCCTGTACCTTTTGACAGAGATGTTAGATCGCTTAATGACATACCGCGTTGGAAGTGTCGGTCCAACCAGATTTTTATGATGGAAGAGTACACGCCACGCGAGCGCTCCCCAATTGTTAAGGGGTTAGGGGTAGTCAGAGGCCCGAAAAAATGATTATTTTCACGAATTTTTTTTTGCTACTTAATTAATTTATTTAACAAAAATAAAAACATAGCATAAAAACATCATGTTTTAACTTGACTTCACCAAAATTTCAAAAAAAAAATTAATAATTGCAAAAGTTATCGCTGTTTGTGTGAAGCCCGTTTCTCCAGAAGTCCCTTGCGGTGAACATCACAAGTCCTTGCAGATTCATCTAAAACCAATCAGACAAGAAAAATTAGTTTTATTAATAGATAATCTCGGGCCGGATCGAAGCTTTTTTTTTTTTTTTCAAAATGAACAAAATGGCGGCCTCAGAAAATTTTTTCCAGATTTTAGAAAGAAAATTGTTAAAAAAAAATTGTTAAAAAAAAATCGAAGTTTTTGAAAAAAAAAAATTCTTCGATCAGGCACAAGTTTTTTATGTTTTTCAAAAGCTGTATAAATTTTATTGAAGTCTACGTAGCGGTTTTTAAGTTACAGTGTTCACCAGTTTGAAAAACATAGTTTTGAGAAAAACGCATATAAAGTTTAGCTATCTGCTCTGGAGCGCCCGAGCGCCCGTTGTAAATTGTTGAATAGCTCGAAAAGTATTTGTCGAATTCACTTCATATTTTTACACAATATTTTTAAGAT
This sequence comes from Anastrepha fraterculus, assembly GCA_037575425.1. NCBI lineage: Eukaryota > Metazoa > Arthropoda > Insecta > Diptera > Tephritidae > Anastrepha > Anastrepha fraterculus. The sequence goes on along the minus strand of JAYXIM010021809.1, from coordinate 77 downwards.
ATTATACTTTAAGAAAATGCAAAAAAACACAAATCGATTTTTTGAAAATTCTGACTACCCCTAACCCCTTAAAAGAA
>JAYXIM010021807.1:0-74169 GCA_037575425.1 Anastrepha fraterculus | reverse complement strand
CCTGATGTTATTTTACACTATTAACGGCATACCTACCTTTTTATAATGAAATAAACATCCGATCATTTACATTAAAAAATAGCATTTTTCTTTGAATATCAAAATAACACCTCTGTTTGGAAAACCCTTTACAATAAAAAAAAACAACGAACTCTCTTTGCCATCCAAATGTCCATATAATATTGAATGTAAGCAACTAGAACTAATGGCCAAACCCGCTTCAATTTCACGATAAGTAACAAAACGGTCTCGAAAAAACAGTCTACGCACAGTGCCGACATCTACTTGCACCTTCACGAAAATCTTCCTGTAAGGAAAGGCCTCCACTATTGAATGCAAAAAACTAACGAGACACGGTGGATGAAGATTTTAAGTCGTCTTCAAACGACAAAGCGAGTTAATCGGTACCACCTTTCTGGTCGCAACTCATAGAGAAGCATTACGTACACATTTTCACGACTCAATTCTATTTTCTGCATAAAAGCAAATGTTTCAAGTACCTGTAGAAATTACAAAAGCTGGTTACGTGAAAAATATTTCAAGTACGCTTACCACTAGAATCGTCAAGCTTCACGATGACTATATGCAATGTAACGTACTCTAAAAAGTGCTGCCACCCTCGTAAATGGCGTGCTCATATGTCGAAAAATCTTCAGCTTGAAAAAATTGTAAAGTATTATGCACTCAACAGCACTTCAACAACAATAAATTTAAAGCTGTTTTTTTCATAGAAACTTATCTTTCTTGCCTAGTTTTCAATTTGCGCTTTTCAGCATATGGAACATTTATAAAGTTATTTTAGTTAAATATTTAATACTACTTCATTTTTCACGCGGCATACGAATTTGTATGATTGATATTTTCCACCAGCTCTTGACAAAGTGAATTCGTGCGAATCAATCGAACAAAAGTAGTGCACGCGCATACTCCAAAAAACCAAAAAAATATTTTTTTTTTAAACAGCTTAAACTCATAAGACCAGTAAATATATAAATGTATTTTCCAAATATTTTCCACATTCATGAAAACCGTGTAATAAAGCCTCTATTGTACTCAATTCCATGTAAAAATGTATCGTCGAACACCAGCAATCAACTTAAATTTTTTGCGCTCGACACTAGGGGCGTGAGCCACTTACGGACGAACCAATACAGCCTACTCACCTACACGTGTCCGCCCGCACGCCTCGTACATTTCAACTCATCTCTTTGCTTCACACCTCCAGTGCAACGATGCTTATAAAAACTGACTCTCCACTGTTTTGGGTGTACCATTGCCCGCGTTTTTTACCTTGTCACATGCCGTAACCAGATTCTTTGGGGCCCAACAATAATTCATGAATTTATTGCTCACGCTGGCAGATACTAATTTTATTTTATCTTCGCCAATAATGCAAAAAGCCATGTCGCACCACTCTATGTGAGTGGGTGTTGTACGCTTTTACAAGGGTGGCGGTTCATTTGGGTCAGACATGGCGTATGCGGCACCTGCATTTCTCACTGCGGGGCGAAAACAAGCAGGCCTTTTCCTTTTGCTTTCTTCTCACTTTATTTTTATGCATTTCAACTAGTTTCCGTATGTGTTTTTGTTTTCTCACTTTTGCCATGTTCCCATAGTCGCTTTGTTTGTATGTATGTCAGACGCTCCCGGCGTTTTTCTTATTCCCATCTGTTTATTGTTTGCCAGACGACGAATGTGACCGTTTTTTTGTGTTTGTTCCTTACATCCTTTTTGCCAACTTTAGTGGACTTTTTGTGCAGGTGTGTGTAAATGTACATGTGCATGTGTGCTAATGTATGCACGTGTTACGAGACCTTATGAGGTCGTACGCGCAGGTCTTTGTCGGCATACGAATGCGCATGTAAATGGGACAAAACAAGTTCTCATTGTGCGATTATGCGGCGCGCTAGAAAGTTAAAAGTGTTAGAATGTGATTTTATCTTCCATCCGCATTCTCTCTGTCTACTCAAATAGGACTCCGCACATTTATTTTGCCTACAAAAATAACTAGCCAGAGTGCGACTCAAAGATTAAATTAAATTGAGGTAATAAATGGTGACAAAAATAACGATAAAAAACCATTTGACATTCGGAGTCCATTTGTGGAACAACATCAAGACGCACACCACAAATAAAGAGCCGGAGCTGATTTTGAATCAAATACAATTTTTTTCGGAAATTATTATTATTTCTCTTCATTATGATAATATTGGTATGACTCAATTACGTATGGAACAAAATATCGGCTAAATGGCCGCCGCGGCCTCGGCGTCACACCTCCATCCGATGGTCCACAATATTCGATGACACTGAGGCATAATTGAGGTTCTATGCCGTTAATGTGCCGAACTATCTCATCCTTTAGCTCTTGAATTGTTGCTGGCTCATCGACGTACACCTTTTCTTTCAAATAATCCCAAAGAAAGAAGTCCAACGGTGTCAAATCACATGATCTTGGCGGCCAATTGACATCGCCACGACGTGAGATTATTCGGCTATCAAATTTTTCGCGCAAAAGAGCCATTGTTTCGTTAGCTGTGTGACAAGTGGCACCGTCCTGTTGAAACCACATATCGTCCACATCCCTATCTTCCAATTTGGGTCATAAAAAGTTCGATATCATCTCACGATAGCGAACACTATTCACAGTAACTGCCTGACCGGCCTCATTTTGGAAAAATACGGCCCAATGATGCCGCCGACCCATAAACCGTACCAAACAGTCACTCTTTGTGGGTGCATTGGTTTTTCGGCAATCACTCTTGGATTATCATTCGCCCAAATGCGGGGGATCATTCACTGTTGCAATTTCCTTCCACCATTCTGACCATTGACGACGCTTGAAATGGTCAAGAGGCTGTAGTTCTTGAGTCAGTTGCACCTTGTAAGCGTGTAAATGCAAGTCTTTATGGATAATGTTCATCAACGACGAGCGTGAGAGGTGCAATTGTTGGGCACGACGACGAGTTGCGGTGGACGGCTCTTCAACCACACTATCGCGAACAGCTGTAATATTTTCTGCAGTACGAGCTGTGCGAGCATGCACTGGTGATTGTCACATCTCCTATAGACCCGGTTTGCTCAAAGTTTAGCACAATTTTTCCGATTGTACGCACACTTGGACGATTAAATTGACTGAAAAAATCACGAAGTGCGCGATATGCATTTTGATTTCAACGCCCGTTTTCATAATAAGCCTGAATAACTTTAACGCGTTCTTCGATTATGTATCTTTCCATGATTCAAATTGAGTTAGTCTGAAATTGAAAACTGTCAAATTAAATGCCGAAAAAAATTGACGTTTAGGTGTGGTTTACATTCAACATCGGCCCTTAACCACCCTTTAGATGGAAGAGCTCGGCCAAACGCCTAACAGAAGTGTACGCGCCTATCATTATTATTATCGGTGACTACTGATTAATTTAGTTTTATGAAATGATGTCCAAAGTTTAAGCGTTTTCAAGATGTTTCATTTTAAAAATTACAAAAAAAAAAAGATTTTTCTTCGTACTTACACTTTGTTTAAATTAGTCATTTTATGATAATTTTTGTTAAAGGTGGCAAGCATTTTAATAAAAACCATCAACAAAACAAGAACCAAGTACTAGTAGCTAAAAATGTTTGCTTGATGAAGTTGTGATTATTCGATTTTAATCCTTCATATCATTAGAAAAAAAAATTGCAAAAAAAAGTTAATTAGAAATGACTTAATTAATAATGTCCTTAGCCCTTTACTGCATGCATTAATAAAGCGTTGAAAAAAGAAACTCTTTCACGGTGGTAATAGCTTTATTTGATTATCAGTAAGACATCATTAATCATGACAACAAAATTTCTGCAGAAACCGGCCACAGAATCTCCATTCCAACCGTTGCTATTTTTCGCTGTATCAACAGCTAAAAGGTGGTAATACAGCCAGTTGTTGACTTTCGAAGATGAGTCGTGTCTAAAGCCGCGAGCACTTTGTGAAATACGTCAGGTGCCAAACACTGCGCATTAGAGATGACCGCCGCCAGAAATAGGTCATGTCATACAACGCCGTAGCGCCTAAAGCACATGGATGTCCAAGACTAATATGGTTGGAAAGTTATAATGGGCCTGAGGACACGGGGCGCTAGAAACTGCAGAACTGTTACCGGGGATCAAGATGCATGGTAAAGAATCGTGAAGGAAGTTAAGGCACATCCAGAGTTGTAAAGCTGTCCGGCGATGATGATGATAACTTTTCATTGCATACTTTCAGGCTAGAGCTTTGAAAAACAGTGTAGTTACATAGGAGTAGTGAGCTGCAGAATGCTTGTATTCTATATTAATATGTAAGCATATTAGAAAATCTCTACTACTATGAAAATTTTCAAAACCAAAGAATTTTTGTTTTTTGTTTTTTCAAAAATTCCTATTTGCGTGCATCTTTCCTTGGTGTCAAACAACGCTAAGCTAACGCGAAAAATGTATGCTCTCCCATTTCAACATGTTCTGATTATTTTTTTAATCAAATTAAGCATCCTTTAGGTTTATGAAATGTCAATTTTCAAATTCCTTATAGCTCTGTGAGTTTAAAAAAATGTATGGGGTTTCTAGGACTTCTGAACTAGGACTTATTCAATATTTTTAAATTACTGGCTGAATCTTTTTGGTCTGTAAAATTTACAAGTATTTACAGTCTGTGTAAGAAAAGAGGCACAGCGATTATTCATGAAGTATAAGACAATACATATTTAAAATTTTTTACATGAAACTACGGATCGCAATTACTCAATAAACCGTGTAGTCTTCATCGTTGTCGAGTATAGCCTGGCATCTTCTTCATGCTTTGAATCAGCTTTTCTGCGTAGCTCGTCGACAAACAGGACCAGATTTTGCAAACTTGTGGCACGAGTTGCTTTAAATCATAGACTGGCCTTCCGACAAGATGCGTTTTCTTAATTCCCCACACATTTTCAATGAGGTTTGCGTCTGGGGATGGGATGGCCAATACAATACGATATTTGCTTGTTTTGTTGTTTCTCAAAGTGTTTTTCTGAGAGCAGTGGTTTTGATGATGTGGAACGGATCGTGGGATATGTTCGCCTCCTTCAGTCGACATTCGAGGGTTTTTATATTCACATTTATTCCCTTTTTAGCAAGAACTGATCATGCTGGGCGTACTCCCAAAGAAGGCTCTCCCTTAAAAAGTTGGACGATCACTTTATCCTGATTTTTTATCGTCACTCTGCTTCAAGCCGCGTTCGGAACAGTCATCAACATTTTTGTACACCTTATAACGCTGATTCTAAATCACAACAAACTTTTTCGATTTTTCTTATCACTTTTGCAGCCGTGACGTCAAATAATTTCGGCCCTTTCGAATGCGTCCATCAAAAATACCACCATCAAAACGCTTGGCGTGCTTCTCACTCATTTCTATTTGGTTGCGTTTACGGGAAAGTTTCGAACGGCACTAACCTGAGTTAGCACTGGCGTCATAGCTCTTGAGTGGGACTATTATGCTATTACACACCTGTTGATTTCTTCTGACACGGACTGTATATAACTTCTTCACAGCCACTTCAACAAAATTATACAACTTCTTATATCAGTTATCTCCTACGCCTAGTGATGTGCCACTAAAACAACCACTTCTCTTCTTCTTCTCGATTTTTTCTCTTCCTCGGAACTATGGTAGCAATTCAGTGAGTATAGAGATGCTCCAAGTAGGTATTCTGATAAAGACTGCAACTTCTACTATCCCTGCATCCTGGGTCGCCACTTTTGAAGTCAACATCACTCCATCAACTCATCTTCTAATTAGATAGATATGTTAAGGTTAGCATGTCCGTTAAGCATCTCTGTCCATGTCAGGGTTTTTAATGCTTGAAGGTAGGTTTTAACGGCCTTGGAAACGTGGGGCCGAGCGTTGTCATGCTGCTGCAGAATCCTGCCTCTCCGCGTATTGAGGCCACTTATCGCGCAGTGCTCTGCTCAATCGCATCAATTGAAGTCGATACTGATCCCCACTTATGCAGCATGACCGAGCAGTCCCCATGACTTTATTTTCCTTGGATTGCTGTTATGAGTCCATTTTTCATCACCCGTCACGATGCGATGAAGAAATCACTTCCTTTGCCGCTGGAGCAGTTGTTCACAGATGAAAAAACTGACGTTCATACATCCCTTGGTTTTAACTCATAAGGAACCCCAGTCCCAAGTCCCCTGTTTCTGAATCATTCCCAAAGCATGCAATCGCTTGGAAATGGATTGAGCAATGCCTCCAATTCAGCGTCTTCGAAGGTTTTTGGCCTTCCTTCACGCACGGTCGTCAACATGAAAGTCATCGTTTTTGAAGCGACGGTTTCTGGCGTTTAGGCTATGTTAGAAACGAGTAGCAAACACTGCTGGCGGCATCTATTGACAAAAAGTAGGAACTTAGTTGCGCACCTAATATTTTTTTGACGAATGAGATGCCCAATAACTTCAAGCGTACTAAAATGTGGGCTCACAAGACTTGTTTCTGAAATTTCTTTATGCGAGAGTAAATAAAGTCGAAAATCTATAATAACTATAATCTGAAATCTCTGTTCATGTATATTATACATTTTTTTTTAATATTTTTCCCCTAAACTGTTACCAAAGGTACTGTGAAGCGATTCTTTTTCGACTTTTAAGCAAATAAAGGCGTGAGTGAAAGCCTGTTGATCAAACTCCACACGGAAAAAGCATGAATCACGTAGTGCTAAAATGTGTCCCCATGGGGATGGTTGAGCTGAACTCCGAATAAGTTATTAATGAATTTTCGCCGTCAAAAACTTTGGTCATCCTTCAACTTAAACAAAAGCAATTTGTTGTTGCTTTTGAATTTTTTTTTCTCTACTGTATGAAACTTCTTAAGAACATTTTTCGTTTTTTTGTTTTTGTTTTTTTCTTTTGGCTTTTTTTTGTGTTTTGTTTTATTTTTTTTAACCTGAGCAACCTTTCTGTTTTATCTCGATAAGTGAACAGACCTGTCAACAACTTAATAAAAAACTTATTTCTCCATACTTCTTTTACTTACTATCCCAAACAGTTCAACTTATTCATATACAGATATCTTAAATACATTTTATGTCACTATTAAAGAAAACAGTGGGCATAAACTGTACTATGCTGTGTGTACCTTCATGTGTTTTTTTACTTTTCCCCCACAACCAACCACACATCTCTTGGGAGGCAAGTTAAGAAGCAGCAGCAAAAAACAGCAACTACTGTAAAAATAATTCTTTGCGATTGTAGCAGCGGTGACAAGAACCTAGCCGATGGACAGAAAAGCACACGAACGCATATTGAATATTCCCAAAGCAAAAGAAACGAAAACGAGAGCAAACGCTCATAAAAAAGTGCAAGTAAAAAACGAGGTTTTCGACCAGAATACGCAGCAAAAAATTACAAACATTCGTTTCTCACGCTGACTCACTTGCCTGCCAAGTCAATAACTCGCAGCAGCTGGCTTTGTTGTAGTATCCCTCAGTGGCTACAGATTCTCTTTCATTTCTCCCCTTCCACGCCTCCATCACTACTCCAGCTAGGTCACTGCTGTATTTTATGAATTCCATATGAATTTATGGCTACACAAAAAAAACAACAAAAAAAAAATAGGCAAAAAGAAAACAAACGAGGCAACAACAATAACCACCGGTAATAAAGAAAGTAAGCGACAGAAAGTGCCGTAAAATAACAACAGCAACAAGAGCAGCATAGATTGCCCTATTGCCTGAGTGGGGTAGCTAAGGAAAAAATAGGTTAAGTATACGCTGTGCGCGTCCTGGTCATGTTGCGTGCGTGTGTGTGTGTGTGTGGGAGTATGCGTTATGCAAGATAGTGAGTTTGTAGGCTGTTGTTATAGCAACGGATGTATGCGAGCGTACGTTTGTGTACAATGTGCAATTGGACTTTCGTTAGTTGTCGCAACTGTCCGCTTGTCGAGTGTGGTACAGGTACAACCACCAGTACGGCCACAGCCACTTACTGACATGTCTGTCACAGAGGTCTGTGTGGAATCACCTGTGAATAGAAAATGAGATACAGCCTTCGGCAAATATGTTGCTCCACTTTGCGTTGAGAAATGCCACTATTTACTTTTCGAAGGTATTATAAACTCGGGAGTTCATTTCATTGATTTTTTTTTGTTTTTGATCGACGTGAGTTTGTGAAGTCTTCTTATTACGAAGCCTGTTTTCGGCACCTTAAAAATTACTGAAGCTTTACCCTTATCACTCAAGTATTAACGTCATTTATAAATTGAATAAAAATAACTACTACTTTATCACGAAAGGTTAATATAGAATTTCATACAACTTTTCTTCGCTTACGAAATGTCAGTACTCACATTTGCAAAGCAAACAGAAGAAAACCTTTGTAACGTAGCAAGAAACTAATTTCTTAATATCTATGTTGTTGTTGTTGTTGCAGTGGTTGAGTATTTGTACTGAAATAATCCTAATTAGCGACCAGCACCGTTTTGCTGCCACTGTTCTCGTGTGATGATGCCTTGTTTTTTCTAAGTCTGTTCCATTTTGTGAGATCCAAGTATGGCAGCAAATTCATTATCCCGATGTCTGAGATCTCATTAATTTGCTGTAAGAAAGGCTTACCGAAAGAGCGAAGTCGTGCTCTGGCTAGCCCTGGACTTTCACATAAGCAGTGGAAAAGACTTTCCTTCACCCCTTCCGCTTGACAGCTTCTGCAGATGGGATTGAAAGGGAGGTTACGTCTGTCTTCTCTTTTAATATCTATGTACTCTGCAAAATTAACGACCAACAACCACAAAATATAAATTGATTAGTCCATAAGCCATAATAGCTAACTTTGACATAGCATAAGCCAAGATTTCGTTTTTTTCTATGCGCTTTTTAGAAATCAATACAAATGAAAAAATAAAAAAAGAAAGTACCAACAATTGCTGATTTAAAAAGTACATTTAAAAAAATGTATAAATCCAAAAAGAAAAAGTCGAACAAGAGATACCACACTCATCGAAAATGGCCAGATTTGTGAAGAAGAACTCATGAAAGTGCACCATTCCGCAAGTTTCACTCTTTAAATAAATTGTGGAACAACAACTCAACAAATATCACCAAATTATCATCCTAATATGGATCTGGTTGATTTACTTACATTTCCAAAAATCAAACTGCAACTCAAAAGTGAGTAATAAAAATATGAAAGGAAATTCCGGTCGCAAACTGAAGTCATTTAATGAATCATAAATAGTTTTAACCACTGCGTTGTGTTACGTACCAATGAGGAAAACATAGAACATAGAAAAAAATCGTGTGTTATTAGTTTTTTTTTCAGCGTAATGCGGTAAAGTAGTGAAACTCCATATTTGAGGCATTAAATTAAAATTAGAAGAATTTTGTGTCACTCTTATGATTTTCTACTTGATAATTATCGACTGGTTTTCTATGGAATTGAAGTGAGGAATTAATTTTGCGAAGCTCAATTATTCTATATTATAATTCTTCTTTTGCTTAAGGGGTTGCATACATTCAGCAGTGGCAAAAGTGCGCTAAAAGAAGAACTATTTTTAAAAGAGACAATAGAAATAAATATAAAAAAATTTTAAATATTGTTTATTACTTAAACTTTATAAAAAAATATGTTTTAATTTTTCTTTACAAAATTTAGTATATAAAAAATAACCTGTCCCAAAGTGCAATGAACAAAAAGTTGCTCCACGGTCTGCATCATTTCTTCTTGAAATGTTGATGGATCTGTAAAAAGTAAAAAGGTTCATGTAAAATAAAGTTGTAGTTATAGTCTGTCGAGCCGGATTCTAAAAAAAGTATGCGTTTTACGTCATAAATGTCACACTTTAATTAAGTTTATAAAATTTTTTAATAAAAATATCAAGAAACCGGGTCGACAGACTATAGAGAAAGCACTTTCAAATATTAAAAAAAAAAACCGCATCAAAAAATATTAAAAACTGTATGAGTGCATGAGTATATGATCATGCAGACCGTGCCGGAAACAGTACTTTCGAGTTTAAACTTTGAGTGCATTTCGCTTCGAGGCCAGCTGCCTCAAACGAAGGACAGCTACCTATAACAAAAAGTTACATTTTCTGCTATAAATTTGTATCTACTTCCACAGAAAAACTATAAAGAATAATGATCTGTAAAAAAAATTAATTTTTTGAAAATTCTGGACGTCTGTAACCCCTTAAATGGGATAAATTATAACGAAAATATATTCAATAAGGAATAGAACAGGGCTAGTTATAACCTCTTCTGATATATAGAAGTGGTTCTCGAAATGAGGGTAATCATAGGCCATAAATACTCAATACTTTTGATCATTGCTCCGCCAATAATTATTAATAATAAAATTTAATGTAAGGTTATTATGTGGCACTTCAACTAAACCGTGCTAAATTTTCAATATAAAAGCAATATGGGAAAGTAAGTAAGTGATGACTATCATAACTTTTTGCTGGTTCAAAAACAATACCAAGAAAATTCTTCAATTGAATAGTAAATCAAGTACTTAATAAAAGATCTTTTTGATCTCTTTTTATCAAGAATAAAAACCATAAATTGTTATGTAAACAAACAAAGTGTTCTAACGTGAAACTCCTTACAAAGCGAAACCATGACATTTTTAAAGCAATCGATTCGAACAATAATTGAGATGACTCCGACTTCACCACTTTGAAGCAACTCCGGCAGCAATAAAAGTGCACTCATTCAGCGTAAAATAATTGCTTCAATAAATATTCTATAGCAAATGTTGCATTGCAGGAAGAATACAGAACCGTTCATCCTTCACTTTGATGACTCTGCTTTTCTTTTCTTCTAAAACGACCTTTTCTCAACTAAATTATACCTATTTTTAAATTGTCCCAGTTCTTTGATTCCCATTTCTTCTTTTAGCAAAGGGATTTTTTAAGTCGAGCCCATTTCTTACTGAAGCTAAGCGCACTCTAAACTCTCAAGCTGGATTTGAATTAAAAATCATCGCATTGTAAAAATTACTTGAGTTAGTTCTCCAGTAACCTGCCCAATAAATCCCGGATATGTTCGTGCTTCTTTGGTTCCGCTGACTAGCTAAAAATCCATATATAGATAACTCGTTGCATCCTAAACTAAGAGAAAGTTTCCTAAATTTAATATTCTCGTTGAAATAACAAAATATTCTGGCTTTTTTGCTCATCGCCCATTCCTTGAATGACCAGATACCATTTGCTGGCATTATTTGGAAAAATAACTTGTTTATATGTGCGGGAACTGATTGAAATGAAAAGAAAAAATCGAGGCACTAGAGATATAGGGTTTACATATATACGAAGATTGTTTTCATTCGTTGGCATTAATATTCACTTTGACTTTTTAGTTTGTTTTTAAAAGATATTAATATTAGAAGAGCGATTCCATGTCAACAGTTGCAAGTATTAGGTCAGTCCATAAGTTCGTGCGTATTTTACCCATAATTTCACTTTTGTGCGATTTTTGCATACAAACCATTATTCGCGGAACAGAACGGAACCATTTATATTTTCTTTGATATATTGTGCATTCAACAAACGATTTTAATCGCGGATAGAAACACGTGCTGTTAAAAAATAAAATGGAATCTTCGAACGCGTATAAGAGGCATATTTTGTATTTTTTTTATAAAAGAGGTAAAAATGCAACAACTGCTGCTGAAGAAATAAACTCTGCTCACGGAGAGGATACCGTGAGTGTAAGGACTGCGAAAAAGTGGTTTTCAAATTTCCGAAGTGGTAACTGCGACGTGGAGGATTCCACGCGCGCTGGCCGTCCTGAAGTCTTTAACTCCGACACCTAGCCTCGATATGATACCTCAGAAGTTAAATTCATCGCATGGAACAGTGCACAGGCACCTGGTTCAGTTGGGAAAGGTTTCGAAGCTATAAAAATGGGTTCCGCATAGACTTTCCGTTGCCAACTTTCAGCAGAGAGTGAATGTGTGTTCTCAGCTGCTGCAATGGCTTGAAAGTGAAAGTTTTTTGAACCGTATCGGAACTGGTGATGAAAAATGGGTCCTTTACAATAATCCTGTTCGCAAACGCCAATGGTTAGATAAAGATGCAACACCAGAACCGACCCCTAGAGATGGTCTTCACCCCAAGAAGATTCTCCTGTTTACCTATTTGGTGGGATATGGCCGGTATTGTTTATTATGAACTTCTGGAACCAAACCAGACGGCAACTGCTGATTATTATTCCCATCAGCTATCAAACCTGAATGACTGTCTTTAGTGAATAGACGCAACGTTTTGTTTCACCACGACAACGTGATACCTCATACCGTAAGGCAAACATTAAGCAAGCTGAACGAGCTCGGATGGGAGCTAATGACGCACCACCATACTCTCCGAATATTGCACCTTGTGATTATCACCTTATACTTTAAACACCTTTTTGTTAATTTTAAAACCAACTTTAAAAAACGCACGAACTTATGGACTGACCTGATATTTTGGCGATATTCGAAAATTCTTCTAAAAATTGGTTTATGTGTGTACTTGAGTATTATAAGAAGTAAATTGAAATTTTTTTTTTTAATTTGAAAAACTTTTAAGTTTCTTCAAAGTTAAATACTCTGGTACAGCGCTTTTAATACGAAATATAGTTCATCTTTTTGCCATTTTTTCTTAATAGTATATTTGAAATTTATCAAATAAAATAAGTTAAAATCAAAATTGGGTTGAAGAGACTTTTCGAAAAAAGTTTCTTCATAAATAACTTTTCTAAAATTCTTAAAATAAAACATAATTAAAAAAAAATTGGGTGAAAAAGTTTTCAAAAAAATATCATTCCTTTTTTTCAATATTTTAATACATCGAAGGTGGCTCCGAATGTGCTAAATAAAAAACCAAAAAAATTGTATTTATACGGTTATCTTAAATTTTGTTTTCATTTTTTTTTTCATTAATAAGATAGGATGCAAGTAGATACCTATGAAATTAGACTTTCAGCTATTAGTCCATAGATGTCGCCCGGAGTATTTTTAAACCTTCCCAAATGTCTTGTTTTTTTCGTCTGTCATCTGTCAACAATATTCAGTTCATTGTTTGTTACGTTTCATACAACAATGCATTTTTGTCGCTCTTAAAAATGTCGAATTTCGTGCCTTCAAACTACGATTTGTGGACATCGAAGAACCACTTGTGAAATGCTGCTCTTCCGGTTCAAAAGAAAGTATTTTTTGCATCGAATCGTTACAAGTGATAAAAAATGGGTGTATATCTCCAATCCCAAACGTACATCGTCTGGCCCGCCCGGCCACAAGCCAAAAACAACGGCCAAATGGCTTCGGCCGCAAGGCAATGCTGTGTGTTTTCTGGGATCAGCGTGGTATGATTTGGTATGAGCTATTAAAACCAGGTGAAACAGTTGACGGTGCACGCTACCAACGACAATTGGCCGATTTAAACAGCGCTATACACCGAAAAGGCCCAGAATATGGCGATCGACGTCACAATGTAATTTTTTTTTAGGGAAATGCACCGCCACATCGAACAAGAGCGACCCGGGAATTGGTGGAGACGTGCGATTGGGAACCGCTGGTGCATGCGACTTACTCACCAGACTTGGCGCCTTCCAATTATTATTTGTTTGCATCGATGGGCCACGCATTTCCGAGCAGCGCTTCAATTCTCACGAAGAAGCCAAAAAATGGCTTGATGATTGGTTCGCGGCCAAAGACGGCGAATTTTTTTGGCGCGGCATCCACAAATTGCCTGAGGGATGGAAAAATCTGTCGCTAGCGATGGCTATTATTTTGAAGATTAAATTTGTAACCATTTTTTGTTAATAAATTTCTCTCTAAATTTTTAAGGGCAACAATGTTTGGTCCGAAATTGCTAAAGAAAAAATAAATAATTTTTAAAAATTCTTTAATCTATTGTAATATTTCAGAACCAGATGTACTACAAAACAAAATTGTTTGGGGAAAAACTATTATTATTTGTTCTAAACTTTTTTTCATTTTTTTTCATTGGAAATAATTCGAATAAAACATAATAAAAAAATTGGGCTCAAATTGTTTTTGTCATTTTTAAAAACATTTAAGTACTTCGAAGATTGCTTTTTTAATTTTTAGGATATCATTTACATTTAAAAAAACTTTTAGGCAAAGAAAAATTTTCCAACGGAAAATCTTGCGCAACAAATTTACTTTTAAAATATTTTTATTTTTTTTTTATTTTTAAGGTAAAAAATTAACATTAAAAAATTTTTTTGAAATTTTTTTATCTTTTGTTGCAAAATTTTCGAAAAAAATATTATCTTCCATTGTTTTTAAAATTTTTGTAATTTCTTTTTAATTTTTTTCCATAATTGAGGGTATTTCCGTTTGATTTTTTGTTAATTGAAATAATTCGAATAAAACATAATAAGAAAAAGGTTCAAATGTTTTTTTGCCATTTTTAAAAACATTTAAGTACACCGAAGATTGCTTCTTTTAATTTTTGGGATATTACATGTGCATTTAAAAAACTTTTTTGGAAAAAAAGAAATATATCTTTTGTTGAAAAATTTTGGAAAAGAAAATCTTGTGGAATAAATTTGTCAAACAAAAATAAAATAAATACCTATATTCGGTTATTTTTAAAGTTTTTGTAATTTCTTTTTTTAATTTTTAGGATAAAATTTACATCACAAGAAAACATTTTTTTGTTTTTCGAAAAAAACTATTTAGTTTTTTAAATAATTAAGGGCAGCGAGGCGAAACATTTTTTTTTATATATATTTAAAGGTTACACAGATTTTTTCAGAAATTGCTACATTAAGCAAATAAATAATATATATTCAGTTATTTCTAACAATTCTTTAATTTTTTAACGTTTTAGGATATGATATAATTTAAATGAAAATGGGGGAAAAAAAAATTTTTGTACAGAATTGGCTGGAAAATATTTTTTTTGTCGTCTTTGAAAATACTTTAGGACAGCAAAGGTTGCTTCGAGTTTGTCAAAATTAAAAAAAAAGAACTGTCTCATTATAGAGGTCAAGCCCATAAATTACGATCTAGCAGAATAAACATTTTTCTCTTTGTAAAACTGAAAAGGTCAAAGCCGCATCTCTATAAAAAGCCGAAGAACATACCAAAAAGCTTCGATGATTGGAAGAAGCATTGGCAAATTACATGCAAACCTGGAAGAAGAAGAAGAATATAAAAGTACACACTGATCAGAAGATCTCGGCAGCCAGTGCTCTCATTAGGTAAGGTTAGATTGGGTTGTGACGGTTCTCCACTATGGGATATGATCAGGCTCATAGCCCATTTCGTGCCGCATGGCATGTTGTCCTTATCTCTTCTAAGCCAGTGTGAACATTTCAAATATTTTAGAAGATCCCTAAGCTGATCTTATTAAGTTGAATGAAATAAATATTAATTTTATGATTTCATGAAATATTAACCAAATAATAAATTCCAAAATGTGAAATGTCATCTCTCTTTCGAAACAAACCTCGGGCACATACAATAAGTCACATTCGTCTGTTTAGGACTCACCACAATTTAGGTCGAAAGAAAAGATTTTTATGTAATCGCTCTTTTGCTTTAGCCAACTCCGTTGCTTCTGAGTGGAAAATCATGTACTGTGTGCCACTTCGAGCTTAAGCACAACTTTCATTTCAGTTTTCCATTTGAGCTCCGATAAAATCTCCGCACATAATTTTCTTGTTTGCAAATTTTTTCTACTGACCTTTTCTTACTGGCAGCCGCGATTGCTATTTATGCTTGTTAACGCTCGTGTATTGTTAAAACGGATATAAAAGGATATAAAAGGGCATTTAGTATTCTTACTCACTATAAAAATTGTATATGTGAAGACCCTCGTAAATAGTAGCTATCTCTTGTATGTTCTTTCATATGTAGGAGTATTACCACCTACCTTTAACAATATTTATGTGCACGTATGCTATGTGTGTGTGTATATATAAAAATGTCACATACAATCGCACAGTCATATCTATAAACAAATTCACGACGCTTATTTATTTATAGAGAGCAAGTAAAGCCACTTCCCTGCGGCATATGAATAAACAAACATACGGGCATATATGTGTGTACGTGTGTACGTGTATTGGTACTTGTAGATAAAATCTACCGCCAGCATGTTGGGACAGCAGCCCATAATATTGGCATTACTAGAAATAATTCTGACTATTATAAATGGGTATTGTTAGCCTACATTGGTCGTCGCACGAAGATGATAGTGGCGGGTTTGAAGTGGGTGCTGCACGAGGGCAATTTAAAACAGAATATGAGCGCAGAAAACAAGAAAATACAATAATAAGAATAAATTGCATGTAATAAATATGTTGAATTCAAAACAAGGCTGTGGAATAATGAAATAGAGTACAATTTATGAGCGATGGGAAGAAGAGATAAATGAATTAGTACGAATGTTGGCAGAATTACTGATGATGCTGGCTGTGTGAGGGCGGGTTCACTCAAATGGATAGGGAAATTAGTTTATTACTAAGTTTAAAAGTTTAATTAAGTAAATGTAATATTAAAGTTGCAAAAAGAAACTTAAACTCAGTTTGGTGCTAAAGAGAAAGTTTCAAAATTCGAGGACTGATGATGGTTGAAATTTGTTTGTTTTAATTACTAGCCATTATTACGCGCTATTTTCATTATCTCGTTATCAGATTGTGTGGGCCGTCTCAAACTAAGTGCTAATTGCTTACATTATTTACACTTAATGTTAAAAGTATACGCTCGTTTGTGAGTAGCTGAAAAAGTAACAAAAAAGTTTTCGGTTTATAAAAAAATATTTTTTTTTATTTATAACTTAAATTTAGATATTTAACTAAGATTAAACTTACTAAATAAAAAGCATAATTCTTTTTAAGTTACACCATTTAAAAAATAAAAAAATTGAATTTTGATTTTATTGCAAACGCAGTTATTTCACGAGTTTGTCTTCTCCAAAAGTCTACGCTCGTATATAAAAAAATTTAAAATATTCAAAAAACTTAAAAAAACGAGCTTCTTTAATAGCTCGCTGGGTACCCAATAAGTCAGAGAGTTGACCAAATTTGGTAGTCTCTTCGACAGTAATCTTCTTGCACTACTTCCACATAATATGAGGTCAGCCCATAAGTTCGTGCGTTTTTTAAAGGTAGTTTTAAAATTAACAAAAAAGGTGTTTAAAGTATTTATTAATCAATAATATATTTTGCTTCATTATTTGCAATGTCTTCCCAACGTTTAGGCAAATTTTCAATTCCCTGCTCAAAAAATTGTTTGTCCTTGGAGCCAAAATACGCTTCGATATTTCTTTCTATAGCTTGTTTTGAGGAGTGGTTCGTGTTACTCAAGTGGGATTGAAGTCCACGGAAAAGGTGATAATCACAAATTGCAATATCCCGAGAGTTGGTGGATGCGGCAATAGCTCCCATCCGAGCTCGTTCAGCTTGCCTAATGTTTGCCCTGCGGTATGAGGTCTTGCGTTGTCGTGGTGAAACAAAACTTTGCGTCTATTCACTAAAGACAGTCATTCAGGTTTGATAGCTGATGGGAATAATAATCAGCAGTTATCATCTGTTTTGGTTCCAGAACTTCATAATAAACAATACCGGCAATATCCCACCAAATAGACAGGAGAATCTTCTTGGGGTGGAGGTCATCTCTAGGATTTGGTTCTGGTGTTTCATCTTTATCTAACCATTGGCGTTTGCGAACAAGATTATTGTAAAGGACCCATTTTTCATCACCAGTTCCGATACGATTCAAAAAACTTTCATTTTCAAGCCGTTGCAGCAGCTGAGAACACACATTCACTCTCTACTTTGAAACCTTTCCGAACTGCACCAGGGGCCTGTGAACTGTTCCATGCGATGAATTTAACCTCTGAGCTATCATATCGACTGTCAAATTTGGCTCAGCTTCCACGATTTCGAGCAAGGCGTCGGAGTTAAAGACTTCAGGACGACCAGCGCGCAGGGCATCATCCACATTGCAGTTACCACTTCGGAATTTTGAAATTCACTTTTGCGCAGTCCTCACATTGACGGCATCCTTTTCGTGAGCAGTGTTTATTTCTGCAGCAGCAGTTGTTGCTTTTTTACCAGTTTTATAAAAAAATACAAAATATGCCTCTTTTACGGGTTCGAAGATTCCATTTGATTTTTCACCATAACAACATGAGCTTCTATCCACAATTAAAATCATTTGTTGAATGCACAATATATCAAAGAAAATATAAATAGTTCCGTTATATTCCGCGAATAATTTTTTGTATGAAAAAATCGTACAAAAGTGAAATTATGAGTAAAATACGCACGAACTTATGGACTGACCTGATACACCTCGGGTCTGGCTGGACTCCTATACAAAATGTATGGAAACATATGTGATATGATCCATTTTGACTATTTTACCTGTTTTTTTTTCTTTTTCATGGTAAATCTATATTAAAGTATCTTTTACGACCATTTAGCTCGTAGCACGCACATGTGTGCGTATATCAACCGATTTTTGTCTCGTTTCTTTGTTCCTTCTACGCATGTACTGAATAATGAACGTTGAACGCATAGCAAACTAGCGCGAATATATTCCATCAAAACTGGCAAAATACAGCATAAAAATGTGGTGGTCATGTGACTCCAAAACAAAATATCCGTTCCAAGGAAAGTTGTATTGTGGCCGAACAGAAGGAGAAGAGCGTGAAGTGTGATGCTGCAACTATCCAACCGATATGTAAATAATGGCCGATAATTTTTTCGTCTCATTGAATGGAGCTAAGCGTCTCGCTGCTATAGGACTCGCATTAGTTAGGCACCATACGTTCCAACAAACGTTGTCTTCCACCAGATATGAAAAAGGATATTTCCCGACCAGTGCTTTCGTCAATCAGCAGCTATGTGCCAAAGAAGAATAAAGCGGACAATTTAATTTCCACTGTTCATTATACTAAACAATGTGAAAGCGAAGCAAAAAAACCATCGGCTATTTTATATTATAATGCGCATAAAGCTGGCGTCGATTGTATGGATCAAATGGTCACATATTTCACATCAAAACGACCAACAAGTCGATGAACCTTTGCTTTCTTTTGCAACATGTTGGATGTCATGACATTGGCAGCATTTTGTACTTGCAAGGAAGTCGATGGACTTAGAAAAAGTGATGCTAAGAGCAATTCTTTTACGACTTTATCGAATACATTGGTGGTTGCAAACATTGAAAATCGTATGAATAATCAAAGCATTATATCTCAATTTACTACTCGTGGTTATGGAATCATTTTAAAAAAGAAAATAAATATCCCTGTGAATATCTTAGTTATTCAACCAACCGGTTGTTTACAAGTGCGCGATAAAGTTCGTCGAAAAACTCGTTTTCTTGTAGTGCATGCATGAATCCAGTATATCAACAGCACTCAAAAGTCTTGCTTGCCTTCACCCGAACGCATAATAAAGATCATTTCATATTTCTTCATAAATTTTTGTGCTATCGCATTTTGTTTCTTCAAATGAGTCAAAATAAAGAGCAAAACAAAAATGAACAGAAAAGTTTGTTTTTTGCAAACCGAAATATTTTCAGCGAATATTTTATTGGTACTGTAGGTAGCTGAATGCATGCAAAACCAATGAGAAAGGTAAGAAATTTTAAATAGATACCTGCGATGCTTATAAATGATCGCGCATTTGCCATATAGTCCCATACAAATGCATGGACATGCATTTGGTTCTTGGTAGACCCGAGGTGTACAACCGAAGGTTTAAAAAGTGGTGTACAACGGAGGGTTAAATAAATATTGTTGGAATAGCAGCGAGTAAATAAATAGGTAAATAAATAAATAATAGCATTTCTATTGCAAAGGCCAGTCCGAGTGACAGGCGGCGTGAGCGGAGCAAATCACTTTCTCGTGTAGAAGGCAAGCGAAAACGGAAAATCTAAGTGGAAAGCAAAAGCGTTGGAAATATTAATGCCAAGAAAAGTTTACTCGTTTAAATCCTTTGCGAATCGCGCCGTTGCGCTACACGTTGGGATTTATTCATTATTTCCTTGCTTCTTGTTTCCTTTTTTCTACCCATTTTTATTTGAGGTTTTTGTTTTTTGTCGCGAATTTAATGTTATTTGTTCTGTTTTGGGCTCATTTTCACCTTCGTTACGGAAAGGTTTCACCAATTTCCCAAGTCATTTCAGTATTAAATTATTTTCTTGTTGTTTTTGGTTTTTTTTTTTCCTTGCCTTTCTGCACTTTCATTAATGACTTAACTCAGAGGCTTTGCTGGGCCTTAGCTGCCGTGCTTAAACGAGTGTTTTTCGTTTTGCTTTTGGAACTCAACTGTTTGGTAGATTACACTTCTACCTATTAGCGCTGTTCCGCCGGTTTGGTTTTTTTGTTTCTCGTTTTCATTTTCTTTTGTTTTGCGATTCCGGGCACTTAAATATAGATCGTTAAATGTTAATGACTTTTCATTTTCCTATCTATTTGCTAACAATCAATGCGCCTAATGATGTTCTTTTAATGAGAATCTGGATAAGGAGTTGAGTTGATTAAATTTTTCATTAGACGTCATTTAGATAGGAGCCACCTCATTTAAATAACTTGTAAAATATAATTATAAAAAATATATTTTTGGGGATTTATTTAAATATTCTTGTCCTGGGGCACTTCCAGTGTCGTCAGGCGCCATATGACCTCCCCATTAGAGCGTTTGACATCTTTTACCTTAAACGCATTCAGAACGCTTTGATGTGTGAACCATACTCGTAGTAGTGTTGCTTATAGAGGACTTAAAAATTTAACGCGTCCAGAAACATAAAACTAAACCGTATACTTTTTTGTGCGACTATTTTTTATGGCAATTGCTTGTCTGCGGAATTGATGCCATTTTTGTACATAAAAGGCTGTTTTTAAGATTTTTTTTTGCGCCAATCATTTTATTCAATCATTTTTCTCATAGTAGTGCTACAATCTTGAGCAATGTTTTTTTAAATTTGCATTACAAAATACGAAAAATTGAATGAGTGTCGAATAAAATGCCAATTACTAAATACACAAATCAGCAAATTTGTATTGTTTTTCTGCAACATATTCTATATCTCAATAAACAGATAGAAGTATGAATAGAATAATTTAAGTTCTTCTAATATGCTGTTTAAGCGAGGCCTTAACGGAAGTCTTCTTGCCTGACAAGTTCCATTATTTTTTACAAGATAAGAAAGCGCATCGAATTTTTTTATGGGAATGAGTTTGCGCACTCGTAAAAGAGGTGTCGCTGCTGACACTAATTTTGTGTTCACTCTAAAAAAATACTGGTGATTTGATGGTGTATATGTGAGGTCTCGATCGCAGCAGTTGACATTCGTTTGTAGCGTAAAGATCCTTTTCTATCTGACATCAAAAATATCTACGTTCGTCCCGAAAAAACGGCATTTGCGAGAAGTCATAGCATTTGAAGTTATAAGTCATAGAAGTTATTATTATATTCTAAAGAAAAGTAAAGAAAGCTGAAACGTACCGTCTATTGATCAATATTTACGGTAATCACGCTTCAACAAATACAACTTGTAAAGAGTGGTTTCGACGCTTCCGAACTGGCGATTTCGACGTGAGTGGCAACCAACAAATTTGAAGATACTCAACTACAAAAGGATCATATTCAACTCTTGGATGAAGACGCGTGTCGAACCCTTGATGACATGTTTAAAGAGTCGGATGTTGACAGATCAAACGTCGGTAAGCACGGTTTGCACGCGATGGGAATGGTCCAGAAAGCAGGTAACTTGGTAACTGTGTGCCACATCAATTGAAGGAGAGATATATTGAGAGACGTTTGGTGACGTATGAGATGCTTCTTGAACGGCAGAGAAGAGAAGGTTTTCTGCAACGCGTCATCTCTGGCGATAAAAAATGGATGTAAAACTTGGACCCTGCCAGGTGGACCAGCTACACCGAAAAAAAATATTCATGCTTCAAAGGTTATGTTAAGCATCTGACGGGATCAGAAGGGTGCCATCTACTACGAACTCCTTACATCATCTGATGCTATCACTAGCGATCATTACCTACTGCAGCTAATGCGCTTGGATCACGCTCTTAAAGAAAGGCGGACGGAATGGGGTGGTAGACATGGCAAACTGTCATGCAGCAAGACAACGCCAGGCCACACATTGCTAAATCGGTCCAAAAATATTTGGAGGGTCTGAATTGGGAAATCTTGCCTCACCCACCATAGTCCCTAGGCATTGCACCTGCGGATTAAAATCTGTTCCCATCAATGCAGCCAGCCCTTATTGGAGAGCGGGTCACTTCTTACGAGAGCATCGCAAACTGGCTCAATGCATAGATCAACTTAAAAGACCTCGAATTTTTCGTCAGAGGAATCCAGATGGTGCCTGAAGGATGGAGTAAAGTTGTAGCTTCCAATGGCACATACTTCACATGATTGGGTGTTTTATTTAATTGTTTACATAATTCGTGGCTTTGGCTAAGAAAGGACGGAAGCTTATTCCCATATCCAATAAATGTTATACTCTTTTCCTAAATTTTCATTGCAAAGTACGGAAAATTGAAAAAGTGCAACGGAAAAATATAGTTTGACGGTGTACATCTTAGCCTTCACTAGAATCAGCTGAAACCAGAAAAATAAAATGCGTTTGTTAAAACCACATTCATTGGGAGAATTTTTTTTTTGTATAAAATTGGTATAACATTTGAAAGGAAAGAACCCGATTTTCGCTAAAAATAAATAGCCTAATTTGGTATTTTAAAGTTATCAATTATTTAAAAAACACTAATTCACTTCAAGGCCATTACTTCGGTAGATTTTGAGTGGCGTGCATGGACATCAAATATAATATAACACGCTTCAGGTACAGAAACCCAAAATTTCAAAAATGAATCATCGGATTTTTTTGAATATAATTTAGAAGAGTGTCGTCTGTAATTCTGTGCACAACACGAGTGTTCAAATTTTGAAGCAATCAGTGAAATTTTTTTGCAATTAAGAGTCCGGCCGGCTTGAAAAATGTCGTTTCGACAAAAACACTCTTGAAGGTTTTGGTGCGTTTAGTGCCAAAATACTCACACAGCTTTCAGTTGTGTTTGTACATCGGTTTTATAGTATTAGGGCACATCTTAAGGAAAAAATAATAAAGAAAAATCTGCTAAATTTCTACAACAGTTTGACCCTCACATGAAGAGATTTTTTGGCATAGCTAAAAAGGTAAGTGTTTAAACAAAACTACAACTACCGGTTACGTCTTTAGCATCACTGTGATTATTATCAGCGCAATACTATTTAGTAGATCCACGTTTTGCTTTGATAATAGTAGCAATCTTCTGGGGTATACTGCGGCTGTACTTAAGGCACTTTCAGTTTGTGGTGTGATGCCGTCTTCCTTTATCTCACGTTCTAAAATAACCCATATGTGGTGCAGATCTGGTGATTGTGATGGCGAATATAACAAAACAATGTTAATGCCTATAAAACAACACATTGTAGTCACTGATTTGTGACAAGGGGCATTGTCTTGTTGGAACTGAACTCCATCTAAATTAGTGCCGCCGCATATGTGCGCTAACCGAGGCAGTACAGTTTTTAATATATTATATTTTTGTACTTCTGACTGTTCATGATACCCCGAAACTGAACATTTCCATGAGCAAACACATAGCCAGAGATCATAATGCTGTCTCACCGTGCGTAACAGTGGAAACCGCACCATTTTCCTTGCCAACCCGTCTCCTCACGCATGCCACAGCAAGTGTTCCAAATACTTGTAGGAAAGGGGGAAAAAGCGGCCGACAACCGCTTTTTTTTCTTTTTTTTTTTTTGTCGGGACAACTAGAAAGTACAGCACTCAGACATTATTTAAGTCCTTTGTACTACACTTGGATTCCCTTTTAATTTTCTTTAAGTCTACCCGATCTCCGATGAAGCTTGAATAGATTTTGTGGTGCCAAGGAGCCAAGGTGGTCGCTTCTCAACACATCAGTGCCAAAGACCTCAAACCTGATTCGAGCGAAGGCGAGGCGGAGGTGGAAGTGGTCTGCCGTCTCATCCTCTTCTTCATAAGCTGGGAGGGTTTGCGACAGTCAATCGGACATGAGAGGTAACATCAGTTTAGTCCATCTGCAGCCTCTCTCAGCCTGCCAAGCTCGCTTGGCGGTTGTAGTAACCCATTCGCTTATCGTCTGTTTCAGCCTGCAGATGGCATTCAAGGCCTCTCCTTGGATGAAAGCATCAAGTGGTGGCAAACCATTTAGAGCATCTAATGCCAAGCCTGAAGTAATCGGAAAAGCTCCGGTGCAACAGATGGCCACAGTGCGTTGTAGTCTCGATAAGGGCCTTCTGATTCCCACGAGAGAGAGTCTACTCATCCAGACCACTGATGCATAGATGATAATAAGTCTTATCATAGCCGTAAAGATTCATAGACCCTTGCTAAGAAAAAGACCCCACGTTTTCCCAAAGACACCTTTGCACTGCCAGAAGCCTGACAGTGCTTTGGATGTCTTTGATTTCTTTGGATAGCTGGATTGTGACTCCTTTTAACTGAGGCAGAACGAGTCCGTCAAGTTTCCTCTTTCTGGTAAAGACGACAATACCAGTTTTGGTGGGGTTTGCCGATAGCCCATTCGCACAGCACCAAGTGTCAACCATATCCAGTGTTTTCTGTACTTTTCTATAGATGTTCATAGGCGAAGAGCCCGTTATCAAACAGGCAATGTCGTCCGCATATGCTTGTGTGTAGACTCCAGCACCATTTAAGGGGGTGAGTAGAGGATCGATCAGCAAGCACCAAAGCAATGGAGACAACACACCACCTTGAGGGCAGCCTCTATTAACCCCGGACGATACCAGCAGATCCTCCTCCTCCCGCATCGTGACGATTCTTTGGGTTGGCATTGAACGAATAAAATTTACCAGCACTCGGTCTACTATACACCATGTCTGCTGGCAGAGCTGCAGATACTGTCGAAAGTGACATCATCAAAGGCCCCTCTATATCCAAAAAGATGCCCATAGCATAGTCTCTTCTATCGATGGCCTACTCTATCCTTGCAACAAGGTTTTGCAGTGCCGTCTCGCAGGATTTTCCGCTTTAATAGCCATGCAGAAATGGAGAGAGTGGGAGAACCTTCAGCGACTTCTGACGCATATGCAACTCCACTATCCGCTCGAGACTTTTCAGCATGAAAGAGGTCATTCTGATAGGTCTAAAGCTTTTGGGGCTGGTGTAGTCGTCTCTTCCCACTTTGGGGTGATAGCGACCCTCACCATCCTCCAAGAGCGTGGTATGTAGGCCAGTGCCAAGCATGCCGAGATGATTTTATTCAGGGCTGCAGTCACTGACTTTATGCCTTCCTTCATTCACCCCAGGCCTGCCAACGTACCATTCACGCCGAGAAAGTGTAGCAGCTCTGACAGCAGCCTCTTTCGGTGATGGCTGTTGCCGGCCAATGCTTATCGGATTTCCTGGAAAGTGAGAGTCCATCAGCAAGCTGAATGTCGCACTTTGTTTTTGCGTGAAGAAGCCATCAGATTTCCCCCAGTTACCTCAGCTTTGCGGTTGGATCCCTTTTAAGGATCCTAACCAATTTTGCCGTCAGATTCAATACCGCCGCAGAATTCCCTAAAAGAAGCCCTTTTCGGCTCACGATTTAGCTTCTTCTAGTTCCTCTGAATATGACGAATTGGGCAGGCTGACACAAAACATTCAGCCAAGGCAGCGCCGAGTTTCTCAACTGCCACCTCAATCCTCTGTTCTTTCCGAAGTCTTGGTGGCGTCACCTCAAAGCCCCGCAACGCTTAATAGCACATTTAACTGCGCAATGTGAACATTCCACCAAATTGGCAATCTCAACCTCAGACTTCTCTCCCTGACATAAAACTTCGACTCATGTTTTTTGTCGCAAGAAAGAAATTATTTATATCCACTTGATAATTTTGCATTGAAAATTATTCACGCCTTGAATACGAGTTTCAAGGTGCCAGAATATTATACCTGTAAAAATGCAATTTTTTAGACCTTACGCTCCAAGTGTGCCGTGGCTTTCCCATAATAAAATTTATAGTTGTAATCAAAGGTTATTTCAGGGGTGAGGGGTAGTCAGAATTTTCAAAAAATTTTATACTTTTCTTACGTTTTCTTAAATTACAATATCTTAAAAAGATTGTGTGAAAATTTGAAGTGAATACAACAAATACTTTTCAAGTTATTCAACAATTAATAAAGACGCTCGGGTGCTCCAGAGTCGATAGCAAAATTTTAAATGCGTTTTTTTGTTTCTTGAACTGGTGATCACTTTAACTTAAAAACCGCTTGGTAGATTTATATAAAATTTATACTGCTTTTGAAAAACATAAAAAAATCGTGCTTAAACAAGGATTTTTTTTTTCAAAAATTTCGATGTCGGTTTTTTCTCGAAAATCTAAAAATAAATACTGAGGCTGCCATATTGTTAATTTTGAAAAAAGCTTAAATCAGGCAAAGGATTGTCTCTTAGTAAAACTAATTTATCTCCTCCGATTGATTTTAGATGAATCTCCAAGGACTTGTGATGATCACCGCAAGGGACTTCTGAAGAAACGGGATCCACACCAACAGCGATAACTTTCACAATTATTAATTTTTTTTTTTTTAATTTTGCCAAAGTCAAGTCGAAAAATGATGAACTAATGCTATGTTTTTGTTTTTGAAAAACAAAGCAACTGGCTGGCAAAAAGGAAAAATATTGAAAATCATCATTATTTCGGGCCTTTGACTTCCCCTAACCCCTTAAATACACTAGCGAGACATTGGCAAAAAGCAATGGTAACTTTGGTAGCTCTTTTAAAAATTACTAATATTTTAGTGGGGTAACCAACACTTTAGGTCAAAGTTGTACGTTTGAGCAAATTAGGGGCTTGCAAACTGCTGTGGGACAAAAAGTTTCCTGAAAGACCTAAAGTGTGTCATTAGTATCTTAACTTGTAACTTGCATCACTAGTAACACATATACGCACAAATAAAGCGTGATTTTTTAAGAGCTATGGGAAAGTTTTTCAAAAACAACACAGGTAAAATTCAGAAAAATGCATGAAATTTTTATTTAAATCGATAGTAAAGCCCATATAATTTACTGTTTGAAGATTATTTCATGCAAATGTGGACCGCGACTGCGCTTCAAATGCTTATTCCAATTTTGGCATATTCTTTCCAATGTTTCGGCCGGTATCTCACACATAAATGCTTCAATGTTGTCTTCCAATGGATTAATTGAAGCAGGCTTTTCTGAGTAGACATGAGCTTTAACATAGCCCCACAAAAAATAATCTAAAGGCGTTATATCGCACGATCTGGGTGGCCAATTGACAGGTCCCGAACGTGAAATAAAATGTTCACCGAACTCGTCTCTCAACAAGTCCATTGTTACGCGTGATGCGTGGCATGTGGTACCCTCTTGCTGAAACCACATGTCATGCAAGTCAAGCTCTTGCATTTTGGGTAAAAAAGTTGGATATCATTTCACGGTAGCGCTCACCATTCACAGTGACGTTACGATTCGCAGCATCTTTGAAGAGGTACGGTCCAATGATAGCTCCAGCCCATAAACCGCACCAAACTGTGACCTTTTCTGGATACATTGGTAGCTCTTGCAATTCTTCTGGCTTATCTTCACTCCAAAATCGACAATTCTGCTTATTTACGTACCCATTGATCCAAAAATGAGCTTCGTCGCTGAACATAATTTTTTGATTAAAAGTGGATCTTCGGCCAACTTTCCAAGAGCCCATTCACCTAAAATTCTGCGTTGCGGTGGGTCGTTGGGCTTCAATTCTTGCACCAGCTGTATTTTGAAAGGCTTCACACCTAAATCCTTTCGAAAAATGTTCCACGTTGTTGAGTAACAGAGGCCCAATTGCTGCGAACGGCGACGAATCGATAATTGATGGTCATCATTAACACTGGCCGATACAGCTACGATATTTTCTTCAGTTCGCACTCTACGTCAGCGTGTTGGTGGTTTGATGTCCAATAATGTAAATTTGGTTCTAAATTTAGTCAGAGTGGCTCGAATAGCCGCTTCAGTGGGTCGATTAAACTGACCATAAAATGGAAGAAGCGCGCGATAAACTTTCTTAACAGAACACGCATTTTTATAATAAAATTCAATTATTTGCCAGCGTTGTTCGTTTGTAAGACGATTCATGGTTAAATTATAGACCAAACTGAAGATGTTTGACAGTGAAACAAAACACGAAACGTGCGGCAGCTGTTTATACTCTCTGTTTTAAAAGATAATAGCTAAAAAATTACCATTTCGGATATATTAACTTAACAAACCGATGTAATTTCATGAAACAAAAAATCACAAAACACATAAATTTAGATATTAAAAATTTATAAACAAAAAAGTGTGGCCGAACAAATCAATGTTGCTAGAATTTTTCAAAATTTAGTTTTGTAAATACAAATCACTTACAAGTGCACAGCTGCATACTCGCCTCCTAGAAACCCAATAAAAATCTCGCACATAACATCATCAGCCATCAAAACACCAAAACGCATGCCATTGAGCGCACAACAGCAAATTAATACAAAGCATTTAGTGCTATCGCCACCACATACCAGAACGACACAGCAACAACGAAAAGTTGAAAAAGCTTAAAAACTAATATTTGTAGAATGTCAGTGTATTAGAGAGCATGGCATTTTATTAGGGTTTAGTCGTTTGGCAGCAGTTGCAGCGCGCGCAAGCTGCTCAGCAGGGCGTATGAGTGACATCGCTGAGCACACTGTGACAACCACAACATAGCACACAAGCATATGCGCATATTTTATATGATACGGTCAACAGGGAGGCAAACAAAGAGCGATATGACCACAGCAACAACAAAACAACATTAGCCGCAATAATAATAATAATACTAATAACAGCAACTGCAATAACAAAATCAACGGCGAATGATGGCAAGCAATTTGTGCGTTTGTGTTTATGTGAGTATGTGTGTGTGTGTGTGGTGTAGCTCTAACTCTAACTCTAGTATGCAACAATGGCAGCGGAAGAACTTTTGGTGTACAGTGAAAAGTTCAAAACAATGCTTGATTATACCGTTAAGCAGTGTGCGGGCACGTGGCACATGGCAGTGGCACTTTTGGCAGATGAGAACAGTC
The DNA here is from genome assembly GCA_037575425.1 of Anastrepha fraterculus. Lineage (NCBI taxonomy): Eukaryota > Metazoa > Arthropoda > Insecta > Diptera > Tephritidae > Anastrepha > Anastrepha fraterculus. Next base: position 45,054 of record JAYXIM010021807.1, on the reverse strand, counting down.
GCACTCATGTTTGGATAATTTATTAGTTGAATTCATAGATATTAACAACTACAACGCCCATTCCAGCATGAGTATGCGGCAGAGTGGGTTGGGTGGGTGAGCGATTGGAAAATGTAATCGACAGCTGTTCAATCATCAATTAATACACCAGCCTCATATGATTATGTCAAACCTAATTGTTCAATAATCACGCGCGGTAGCCAATAAGCTGCGTTACAGTTTGCAATTACTAATTAGCTACAGGAAGTTTCTCGCGAGACAACTCTATTTTGGTGCATACAATCGCACTGTATGCGCGTGCGGTGTTTACACTCCATCACCCTAGCACTGCTAACCACTGCGCTGGCGGACTTATGGATTTATGACAATAAATGAATTGGCAGTGCTGTAGATGTACGTTTGCCGGTTTGTTTGCTTGTACGACGCGCTGTATCTCAATAAGCTACTGCTATGCAATTAATTAAATTGTCTCTTTTCATTGCCAACATTAAATTGTAATGTAATTGTTTATGCATTACACGCGTGTAATTATACACGAAAGCATAATTTATATGCGCGTCGTACATCATTAATGCGGTTGCCGGAGGAAGCTGACACTTTTACACATATATGTACATGCATATATGCGCATTTTACATATGTATAGAAGCATTAGAGTGGCTCGCCGCGTTGCGAGATCCGACCAGAACATAAAATTTATCAACTGCATTGGGCAAAGTATTGACAGTCCCCACGGATATACTAAAGGGTTTTCCAATAAGAGATCTTATTCCCGTAAAATATCAATGGCTTCGTTGCTTGTGTGACTCGTAGCGTCGTCTTGTTGAAGATAAACGTTTTCCAGATCAATACCATTCAATTCCGACTATAAAGAATGGCTATTCATCTCTCGATAGCGCAATCCATTGACAATAACTGTTGCTCCAGCTGCATTTCAAAAAGTAAGGTCCAATGGCTCCACCGGACCATAAACCGCACCAAACAGTCACACGTTGAGGATAGAGAGGCTTTTCCACAATAACTCTTGGATTTTCTGAGCCCCAGATCCGAAAAGTTTGCTTGTTGACGAAGCCACGGAGGTGGAAATGGGTCTCATAACTCAAGATGATTTTATGATGGAATTCCGGATCATTTTCATGCATTTCAACGACCCAATGAGCAAAGACACGACATTGTTGATGATCGGTCGGCTTGAGTTCTTGTGTTAACTAGACTTTATAAGTCTTAAGACCCAAATCTTTATGCAAAATACGGTGTAATGACGTTTTGAATGCCTAGCTCCAAAGAACGGCGAGGAATGGACAAACCTGGGTTTTCTTCAACACTTTCGGCTACAACAGCAATATTTTCGGCTGTTCCTGAGCGACGTGCACGGGTTTTATTCTTCACATCACTAACTTGTCCCAACAGCTCAAATTTGTTCACCAATTTCTGTATTGCGGTCCTACAAGGTGCTTCACGATGACCCAAAAATCTTCGAGTTTTACGAACCGTCTCTGCCAAATTTCCACCATTTTTATAGTGAATTTTATAGGCCTATAATATAGACCACTACCTGCGAAAAGTCTCTAAATATAAAGGCGGAAACTCCATCTACAGTAATATAGCACTGTTGATGCAGTGGAGGCGATAAAAGCTATCTAGGCTGGAGAGCTGCCTCAGGCTATCCCCGAAAGGGGAATTAAGAAATCTCAAGCGCTTAGTCGCCAAACCCGGAAATTTGCGAAGAAAATATTCAATGGACTCTTTTTCTCTGCCGGATTCCAACTTTTTTTTTTTGTGGTTGAGGTCGAGTTCAAATGTCTTCGCTCTTACAGCGATCGTGATCTACTACGCTGAGGGGTGTGACCACTAAGCCAATCCCTCCTCTTCTTTTGGGGAGACTGCCTTCCCAAAACTCCTTTGTGCATTACTTCGCGAGGACCCAGAACGGCGTCTATGAAGTGGTCCAGTTCTATTTATCCACGTCAGGGTCCACCATATTTGTGACCAGCTTCCTGCTATAAACTCGTCTTCTTATATCTCTATCTGTTGCGCGTTTTTTTCTATTGACCACAATTGGCTCCTGCATCAGGGGCTCTCTCCTTTTGACATATGAAGGTTTTTTATAATCGATAGTCTCCATTGCTTCGCTTTTTGGAGCAAAAGGAACATCGATAGAATGCGATAATAAATTTGTTAGATCGGTTCGCCACAGTTTAACCGTATGAGTTCCGATCACCCAGTGGCCAATGACCACGGCTATGAGTTTGGAGATAGAATGGCGGTTGATACCCAGCACTTTTAGCGTCCTGCTTCTGCAGTGCTGAGGCCAAAGTATTTTTGAGGTATCGCGCGTTAAGATAGATCTGTTTTGCATTTTTGAAGAAAGAAGTTTTGTAGTTTCTCTTTAACAACGCACAAGGAGACACCGATGGCTGAGATGGGGACAACTGAAATCGGTTCTATCGACCCTCTCCTGGCAAGCTCATCTGCGACTCCATTTCCGTTTATATTCCTATGCCTTGGAACCCAGGTAAGAAAAATGTTACGTGCACATTCGAGACGTTTGATCTCCTCCCTGCAGACCAGAAGAGAGCTGCAACATGGTAAGGGCAGGGCCTTGATTGCAGCTTGACTACCGGTAAAAGTATTTATATCTCCCTCCCAAATGCGATCTCTAAGCAGTTTGCATGCAGGCAGGATAGCGAAGACCTCTACTAGAAGAACACTACTAGTTTTCGGTAGTTTAAAGGACACTGAAATATGGACTGATTTAGAGAAAACCCCCGCTCCAATTCCAGATTCCATCTTGGATCCTTCTCACTGAAAATAGAGGTACCTGTGTTCCTTTGCTTGGAAAACTCAAAGACACTTTTAAAAGCAATTGGCTTATATGCCTAAAAAGAAAGACTTTTGATCAGTGCGTTCTACCCGTTATAGCCCATGGCTGCGAAGCGTCTATTCTTACGAAGAGTAGCATTCAGACATTCAGCGTAGCTCAAAGAGCAAAGGGCTTAAACAGAAGTCAAAGAGCGTAAACAGAATTGAGACTCTGAGCATTGAGCGTTCAAAAATTCAGCGTAGCTCAAAGAGCAAAGAGCTTAAACAGAAGTCAAAGAGCGTAAAAATAATTGAGACTCTGAGCTTTGAGACAGAAAATAAAGGCTATCGATGTCATCGAAAGAACTAGAATGGGCACTAAGCTCCAAAGCTTACAGGGAAGAGTTGATAAACCTATGCTGTTGGTAAAATGTAAGCTGCAAATAGATAAATGCACCTTAAGTAATTCCAATAATAGTTGGAGACAGCACTTGTAGCATTAATAGACAGGCACGGCCAGATTGGAATATGAGCCTGCTTAAAATTATTAGGGCACTGTCTTATAGGAAGGCATGCCAGAACTGGAGCACCATATTCTGAGTTTTGCTGAGGCTTTCAGAATGTAGAAGGGGAAAAGACAGTTGAACAAACACCTTATATACGGTTGCAAGGCTCTATGTGGAAGAAGGTTGAATGTGCTCGGAATCGCTTTTGCAGACAGCATCGGAGATGTTGCATATATAAAATTAGCTAGACTTAATTAAAAAGTCCACCGGCTGGTTTAAAGAGAACCTAGTGGAGTAAGGATGAGATAGTTCCAGGGGTATCACAAGTGGCCTCTATTTGGCCTGGACGCATAGTGAGACAGCCACTTTACTTCTCCTAACCTAATCGAAAGAGTTGCCAAAGCAAAACGGAGATGAACTTGCCGTATAGTGCACTTTACGCACAACAGATGGAAAAATATAATCTTAGCAAAGAGACGACGAGAAGGCGAGAGGAAAATTGGAAAACCGCACTCCAGATAGAGTGATCGCATCAAAAGATTAACGACAAAATGGATAAAAACAACAAACGATAAAGAACATTGGTAATGAATGGAAGAGGCCTATGTTCAACAGTGGACGCAAACGGCTGGATGATGATGTATATTCTGTCAAAAAAATACCGGGAATTGTTCATTTAAAAAAGGCACGTTTCACATGTGCCTACATTTTTTTTGTTGGAATGTTGGTACAGCTATCCTCTGTAAAGTCGCAGAATTAGAGCGTGAACTGTCAATTAGCTTGCTTTTGGCCTTTAATTATATCAGTCCAAATAAATAAAAATATCGAACAAAGAATTTGTCTTAAATATTGTTTTTTAAACGGGATTTGGTATGTCGAATCGTTGAAAATGTTGCAAAAAGCCTATGGCGAGTGTGCTTTATCAAAAACACGGGTCTACGAGTGGTATAAGGCTTTTGCAGTGGGCCGAAAAGTCGTGAAAGATTTGCCCCGAGCTGGTCAGCCATCAAAGTCTTCAGCGGATGAAACCGTCAGCAAAGTCAAGGAAATGGTACTAGAAAACCATCAAATCATCATTTAAGTTTGAGGGATGTAGCACGTGACCTTAGCGTATCTCACGAATCGATTCACCATTTACACCATCAACTCGGCATGAAACACGTGGCTATTCGGCTCGTTCAAAGAGAGTTGAATTTCTTTCAAAAAATTCATCGGGAGAAGGTAACTGAAGGCATACTAGAGCAAGTGAATTCGGACCCAACGTTTATCCAGCGCATCATAACAGGTTACGAGACGTGCGTGTATGAGTTTGACATGAAAACGAGTCAACAGGCGGCTGAATGGCGCTATCGACATGAGCCGAAATCCAAAAACCAAGTCAAAGCCGATCAGAAGTAAAAGTCATGGTACTCGTTTTCTTTTATTATTATAGGGTTGTGCACTCGGAATCCATTCCAAATGGTTCTACGGTAAATAAAGAATATTATAGCTTTCAAGCTATGCGACATTTGAGAGAGACTGTGAGTAGGAAACGGCCCAATTTGTAGAAAAAAACTCATAGATCTTGCACAATGATAAAGCACCGTCTCACAAGGCGCATATTGTGAACACTTTTTTGATTAACAACTCGACAAATATCATCGAACAACCACTGCATTCGCCGGATTTAGCCATCTGTGACTTTTTCCTTTTCCCAAAACTTAAATTTCCACTCCGCGGATGCCGTTTCGCTGAATTCGCTGAAGGAGATCTCTTCAAACGCGTTTAAACGGTGCTTTGATGACTGGACTAATCGCTGGCATATGTGTATTGCTTTGAATTTTGTGTTTTATTAAACAATTCCCGGTACTTTTTTGACAGAATGTATATGTTAGTGATAAATAAGTTTTCATTGGGTTTGCTCTACGTCGGCTTCGTTTTCATAACCCCATAACCTCATGCGATTTAAGATGTCTTCTTCTTGCATAATTTGCGAACCTTGCAATCTACTTCTAGGTGACCTATAGTGTCTTTATTCTTTGACTTTGACATCGCTCGCGGTATCGTAGACTACCTCTCCCTTTTTGGAAGGATTTATATTAACTTCCTTGCTAAAGCGTTTCGTCAGTTTGACTCTTTCCATATTGTTTTCATAATAACTTTTAATGCAATAAATGCACCCATCATAAAAGCTCTGATAGAATTCCATACAATCTATAAATCCACCGAGACTGATTTTGCATACTCAAATTTAAAAGATTTGCAGAATTTCTGAAACTTGCATATATCTGGTTTTTGTGGATGGATGACCCATATTTTCATAAAAAACAATTAAAATTAAACAGAAAACAAGCAAATTATAAAACCAAACCAAATTATATAACCAATCGCGAAAAAACCGATTCACACTGATGCATGACCCATAGGTATGTGTACACTCACGCGTATATATGTATTTATGCAAATCTATGGACACATAAAGTAAAATATATGTGTAATATTATTCATTAAGCACGTATGTGTGCGCATAAGTGCGAGTAATTGCATGAAGTATTGCACTACTTTTATTGATGCGAAGTTAAATGGATCGCATTCTGCAGTAATTTGTAATTACGTTCAGCTACATTGAAATTAAATTTACTTCTTCAAGCCAATTTGGTTTCTTTAATTGAAATTAAATAAGAAATATTGAATATTGAATATGTTTAAAAAATTTTCTACAAAGGGGAACAAACTAATTGTAGATCTCATTTTTGTCCCTTCTCTAAGCTTTGCATTCAAGCGAGCGTCATTAACAAATTTAAAGTAAAGAAAGGCACACCTCTCAAGTCGTTTTCCTTTTTACTGAGTTTGTAAACATCCTCATAGTGACACAATTGCTCTTTAAACTATGGTGGCGACCACATCATATTCACCTCGAAGGTGTCACACAGAATTATGCCACAATCATTTTACATATTCTTCAATATTACGTTGGCAGTCAAGCGGCAATAAACTCATATGAAATTTCATCTAAAACGTGCTTAGGGCCAGGGAAGCTATAGAGAGACTAGCCGCATAAGGGCACTGCAGGAAACGACACTGTAGATAATATTTCCAAAAACGCTGTTTACATATCATTTGAACAAGAACACGATGTACTGAAACTTTTAAGGGGTTCCATACGTTCAACAGCGCCAAAAAGGCGCTAAAAGAAAAACTTTGTCTTGAAGGGATATCAATAGAAATAAATATAAATAAATGTATTATTATTTATCAGTACTAAAGCTTTATGAAAAAAGTATACTAGTCCTTGTATGTATAGAAGTTTTCTTCGTGACCCAAAGTACAAATTTCCTGTGATTTACATCATAAATTTCACACTTTAATTATACAAGGTGGCGCAAAAGTAACCTTGCGATGTTTTTTGGCTGTAATTTAAAAAAAAAAGAAAAACTTTGATTCTTCTTGTGGATTATTTTTATTTGGTCTTTTAATTTTTTTTACATCAAGTCGAGAATATGATGTCATGTAAACGGCCGCCGCCACAGTTGATTGCCATTTGAGCCCTTTTTATGGCATTTTCCATCACTTTGGATAAAACTCCCGGCCAGTGCAAATAGCCAAAACGGGAGATCAGGCGCCCGGGAAATGCATCCTTCAGCATATCGGTTGTAGCACGTGCAGTGTGTACCGTTGCACCGTCCTGTTGGAACCACAGGTTTTCCAATCCCAATTCATCAAGTTGCGGCAAAAAGAACTCGTTGATCATTGCTCTGTAGCGCTCACCATTCACAGTAACCGTTTGGTCCGCGACGTCTTCGAAGAAAAAAGGTCCGATGACTCCTCCAGCGAAAACAGCACACCATACAGTGACTTTGAGCGGGTGTAATGGCTCTTCGTGTGTTACACGCGGATTTTCAGTGCCCCAGAAGCGTAAATTTTGCTTATTTACGTGCCCGCTAAGATGGAAATGGGTCTCATCACTCATGATTATTTTTGATGAAAAACTATCTTCCTCTTGGTGGTGATTAAGGATGGCTTGAGCGTATGTTAGACGCGATTGGCGGTCGATGTCGACGGCACTTCCATGACATCCTCGATTACACTGATATGGGCTCCCGGTCATAGGAATATATGGGGTAATAAAATAGCAGATGAGCTAGCAAGGAAAGACTTGACACTAGACATACAAGAGGCGGTGGCAGTCGCCGCACCCCTCAACACAATAAAAGCATCCACTGCTTTAGCCGAAAGAAGGTGAAAGCAATTAACTACGTGCGCTACAACAAGAAAAACATGGGCGTCTTACAAAATCCAAAGGACGTTAGAATGCTCTCAGCCAAACATTTCACGTATAACTGCAAACCTTACAGCTCATTTGAAGATAGGGGATCATACAGCCAGACTCAACCTCCCCTTCAATCCCTTCTGCAGAAGCTGTCAAGCAGAAGGGGTGAATTTCTTTTCCACTACATATGTGAATGTCCATAGCTAGCTAGGGCACGACTTTGCTCTTTTGATAAACCCTACTTACTGCAAATTAATGAGATCTCAGACATCGAGATAAAGAATTTACTGCCATACATGGATCTCTCAAATGGATCTGACTTAGAAGCAAACAAAAACAAAAACGCAAGACTTCATCACACGAGGACAGTGGTAGTAGCATAACGGTGCTGGTCGCAAATTAGGATTATTTCAGAAGAAATACTGAACCACTCCAACAACAACAAGTACAACAACAAACAATATAAAAGGTTATAATGTCTTTCGGGGTTGGAGCTTCAGAGCTTACTTAGATTCGCAAAAGACGCAGGCTTATTACAAGAAGCCGACTACAAGGAAGCGTAGGGGTCAAGCTCCATCTGGTACCACTAAGGAGCAATAGGTATATGTGATGGCTTTCAACCAGCCAGGGCGACCTAACCTAACCTGAGTACCGTGCTAAGTACGTTGTCGAAAAAGTTCAACGAGTATATAAAAACTTATGCAGATATGTTAGACCCAAATGGGGTGTACACGCGGAAAACGTTATCACAATTTATAAACAAGTTGTGGAGCCAACTATAACTTACGCTGCAAGTATATGGGGCAAAGCCATACAGTTTCATTATATTCGCCGTCTTCTCCACTCGTTCCAAAGAAATTTCGCTATACGAGCAATCAGAGGCTTTCACACAGTTTCGGCCAATTCGGCTCTGGCGCTTGCAGGGTTCACGCTGCTGCATCTGAAGATAAAAGAAATTATGCAAATTGAAAGTGTCAACCTATCTGGAGTATATGATGAAACATTAAACGTTATGCTTGAACAACGCACTGCACCAAAAAATCAACTACATCCCTCCGAGCGTCAGTCTATACGTTTTGAAAGTATAGCATCGCAACAGGAAGCTGACAATATTATCGACGCAAATGCGACCCACATCTATACTAATGGAAGGAAGTTTGAAACAGGCGCTTGTGGATCAGCTTTTGTCGTTCATAAACAAGATGACGACTGGACGTCACGTAAATTTAAATTACATGGCATATGCACTGTCTTTCAGGCTGAAGCTCTGGCAATTGACCCTGCACTGAAGTGGGCTCAGAAAGAATTGAAAACGGAAAAACTAGTCATATATAGCGACAGTCGCTGTTGTTTGGAAGCTATCCAAAATCGGAGCAATCCTAATCCGTTAATAGCATCAATTCATCAGCATCTGCACCTTCTTCGCCAGGGACACAGAATTGACTTTCATTGGGTCAAATCACACATCGGTATTGGAGGAAACGAGCGCGCAGATGAGCAGGCAAAAGAAGCTGCAACTCAAGGAGTTGATCGAGTGTTCACTGCATTTCCTTTAAGCTACGCTAAACGGCAAATTCGTCTTAAAATATTCGAGTCATGGCAACAGCAGTATGCCGACGATACCGCTGGCTCCATTACGAAGACTTTCTTTCCAATTCTTGAAGATACGCAACTATACCGACAACTTTTTGGGATAGCATTCGAATTGGCACAGGCATACTTGAAGCGATTCAAAATCATTGACAAAGACTGGTGCCCGTGAGACCAACTCACTGTGCAGAGTATGCATCACCTTTTGCACGACTGCCCACGCTTTCACAATGCACGACAGAGACACGAAACATTCTGTGCACAATATGATATTCAAGCATTTAATATTAAACAAATTTCAAAGTATCCTAGTTTGATAACATCATTCAATGATTTTGTCAAAAAAATTATCGATAATTTAAAAAACTTCAATACTTCAAACATTCCTACCTCATGATTTAATCATATTAGTAATATAGTAGAATAACTAATAAACTGCTTGTATCCGATCGCGGCATTTTATTTCAGTTGGCTTTGTTAAACTATAAAATATGTAATCGAAAATATCTGTAATCTATCTGAATGCCATACTGCACACACATATGTATAAAAATATTTGCACTAAAATACAAATTAATTGAAATAATAAGCTACTCGAAACGCAGTAAGCGCGTAGAGACCAAAGAAAAAAAACCTAACCTGAATATGACATCCAACATATGTCCATCACGGCTAGGCGTTACATGGTCCATTCAGTTAATCCTGTTTTTGATTGCCTTTTCAATAAATGTGGCGTCAATGGTGGCGATTATTGCTTAGCAATGCTCGCTGTGTGGCAAATTGCGTCATTTGAACCAAATGCGGTCGATGTTTAGCTGATTAGTTTTTGAAACAAAAATTCAATCAGCTTTTCTCGATAGCGCTCGCCATTAAGGGCCAAAGACTTCAACAACAACACCATTTTTCAATACAGTTGTTTAACAACTACAAGCAAATGCTTTCTTATAAATAGTGTGACAACCTCAGCTTTGTGCAAATACTTTTGAGTGTGGACGTATATAAAAAGCTATAAGATACAAAACTAAAAAAATAAAAAAAATTAAAAAAAAAATTGTTCGAAAATATTTCATAATTAGAAGCTTTTTATATTAAACAAATTGTGCAAAATATCAAAGAAGTTCTCAGTAGCGTCTTTTTTCTAGTTTCTAAATTTTTGATCAAATCATTTAGAAATATTTTTTCTTTTCTGAATTATGGTATATAACGAAAAAATTAGAAAATGAACAAAAAATTATATTTAATTAAATTTTTTTGGTTTTTCGTTATTTTTGTATACATCGATGTTCGCAAAAATGGGGCGCTTTTAATAGACAATTTCCAAATAATTAAAGAAAATTGGTCGGAAATATAAAAACTTTTTACCACAATTATACGCAGGCATAGCCTATGATCAGAAAGTCTCGCGAAGGTGATGTTGACTGTTTTCTTCGATTGCCAAGGAGTACCTTCCATCGAGCCACACAGTGCCAGTGCTGGATTATTTGACCAAACACCAAGTAAATACCATCGTGCAAGCATCGTTTTCACCTGATATGGCCCCGTGCGTCTTCTTTTTGATTTCCAAGTTGAAGTTACCACTACGTAGAGGGAGATTTCAGTCGATAGAGGAGATCAACGAGAATGCGAAGAAGGAGCTGAAGGCCATCCCTTCGTCGGCCTACCAGGGGTGCATGGAGGAGTGGGTTAAACGTCGGCATCCCATGTGTGTTGCTTCAGAAGGGTCATATTTTAAAGGAGATAAAAAAAATTTGCCTGAAATTTAACTATGCTTTGTTTTATTTTCATTCTGGTCATAGGGTATACGACATATCTATGAATGCACAGTTAAATTTCAAGTCAATTTATCAAAATTTGTTTGATTTATGGTCTTGCCGACTTCAAAAACGTATATTTTTACTGTTATTTTATTTACAAGAGAACCAACTATAGATAGTTGTTACACTGAGATAATAAACACTGGCTGCTAAGGCCTTCGGCTTACGTTATATACAAAATTGGTTTACAAACTGATTCTATAATAAATACCTTATGTCTATGGAAATATATCTAAATGTCTGTAAAATTACATAGTTTAAGAAATTTGTTAACGGTACTGATGTTTTCATAGGTGGTAGCTTTAAGAACGTTGGATGGTTGAAAATTCCCGAATGAATTTTTCTAGAATGTGAATAACAGTTAGGGAGCTTGAGTTACACTGTGAGCAGTTCGGACTGTCGGAACCATTTAAAAGGTGGCAATGTGTTTTTAAAGTGTGGCCTATACTAAGGCGAGTAAACGTTCTTAAATCTCTGCATAAACAATTTGGTGGGTAGTTAGGCATCAAACCAATAGGGTTATGTTCTTTGTAATGGTGTTGGTAGTTTCTCCACTCTGTATTATGTTTATCAACGAAGTATTTTGCCACATGCTTACGAATATCTTTCGTTGTAATATACGTAAACAGATCCAGTGGTTCTCTGGCTGCTTCTCCCGCTCGTCTGCTAGGTGATTGCTTCGGATACCAGCGGGACCCGGAACCCACATATTTTTATTGTGCTTTTGCAGCGATATAGGATATCGCGAATATTGTCTATGAGGATTGAATTATTTCTCGGGTTTAGGAGAGCCTCTATTGCCCATTTAATGTCTGTGCAAATTATACATTTTTTATCTGATCGCGAGACGGAGGAAACCGATTCATGCAGTGCCGCTGCCTCTGCTGTGTATGTAGAGCAGTACTGTGGCAAACCGCCAACTTTTATGGTGGTCGCTTGTGATTGCAAACGTGGTGTGGGTATCTGATTTGGAGCCGTCGGATATATAAATTCCCATTCTGACTTGTAAGGTTCAGCGCATTCGTTAAATATTTATATGTTTATTGTTATTTTTTTGGTATTTGAACATATTGCATATAAATGAACTGAAAAATCTTCACTATTTTGTGAAAATATTTAACTTATTTAAAAAAAGTTAATAAGGGTAGAAGCGCGAACTAAAATGAAGAATGCCTGTAACGCCGCGTAATTAAAAAATTAAACACCGTGCACGTCCGATTACAATTTCAATAGTGGAGTTTATTACACATGTACTGTCCTTATATTAAGCCTAAAACTAAGATACGAGAAATAGCGGAAATGGAAGAACAGTAAGTGGAGAGTTAGAGAGAGTTTGCAGTTAAGTAAATAGAAATAGGAAGAACGGAAAATAGGTATAGTTGTAGAATAAGGTCAATGTTCGGAAGTAAATAGAAATAGCGACAGCGAGAAACAGTAAAGTGTACTACATACCTACTTATAAATAAACAATTTTTAAACAATATAAAATAAACTTAATATTAGGCTTTACTACAATTTCACTTTTTTAAATTCAATATTATTTAGTTTATATTATATTATTATTTTGCCAGAATCTGGCTTAACACCGGCCACCTTGAAGGAATCCAACAGCCTTCAATTCTTGTTTTCCACCGGCAGCACGGCGAGTTTGTGAATAGGGCGTCGTACTTCACCCGACCTAGTAGTGATGTCTGCGACTCGAATTTTGCCGTCCGCTCCGGGGATGGTTGCGGTTACTCGACCGAGCACCCAATGCTGCGGTGGTACGTTGTCTTCGTGGACGACGACGAGTTGGCCTGGTTGGACGTTGGGCTGCGGGTGCACCCATTTGTTGCGCTGCTGAAGCTCCAGAAGGTAGCTCTTCGACCACGCGCGCCAAAATTGTTGCTTGAGAGAGCAAACAAGCTGCCATCTCTCTAAGCAGCGGCTGAGGTTGACGGGTACCTTCTCCGGTGGCAAAGCTCGCAAGGGGCAACCGATTAGAAGATGCGCCGGCGTTAGCGCCTCGCCGTCGTTGGGGTCGTTGCTGAGTGGTGCGAGCGGTCGGGAATTCAGTACCGCTTCTACTTCGACGAGAAGCGTTGCGCATTCTTCGGCGGTTAACAGCGCGTTGCCTACGGCGCGCACCAGCAGATGTTTGGCCGACTTCACTGCTGCTTCCCACTGGCCGCCGAAGTGGGGTGCCCTCGGAGGTATGAAGGCGAAGATGAATCCTTCGTCGGCGGCGTATTGGAGAATCTCCTCTTTCTGTGCCAGAAAGGCTTCCCGGAGCTCCCTCAGCTTCCTCTCTGCTCCCACGAAGTTCGTCGCGTTGTCGCAGTATATTTTGGCTGGCATCCCTCGGCGCCCAATGAACCTTTTGAGAGCGAAAATCAATTTATCAGCAGTTAAATCAGTTACAAGTTCTAGATGAACTGCCTTTGAAGCGAAACACACGAAAATGGCAATATACATTTTCACGGGAGGGCGACCGCGAATTTTTAAGGTTATTTGAATGGGCCCGCAGTAATCTACCCCACATATTGTGAAGGGCCGTTGGGCGCGTAATCGATCGGCGGGTAGATTGCCCATGATCTGACCTTGTAATTTTGGCTTATAACGAAAACAGTGAATACATTCTCTTACAGTTCGACTACAGGCTTCTCGAGCATTTACCAGCCATATTTTTTCTCGCAGAAGCGCTACCAATGCCTTTGGACCGGCATGGTGATTTCGAAAATGTAGGAACCGGATGTATGCTTTCACAAAGTGCGAGTCTTTGCGTAATAGCAAAGGGAACTTAGCATCATAGGGGATTGGCGCGTTTAATAAACGGCCACCTACTCGAATCAATTTAAACGATAATGATGATTCCGAGTGTTCATGCAGAAATGGAGTTAATTTCTGCAAACTTGAGGGAAGTACGTTATTTTTCGATAATTTATTTATTTCATCGCTAAATTCAAAATGTTGAATTATTTCGACAATTTTAAGGAAACTCAATTGTAATTCCTTTGCCGTGGGTATTATTTCAGATTCTGCTTTTCGCTCTCGTATTTTTCGAAGCCATCTGAGTATATAAGCGAAAATCCGAAGCACTTTTCTGTGAGATGAGAACCTGTCAATTATTTCGAGAAGTGGATTTGTTGTGGCATTGATTGCGGTTAACGTAATTGCGTTCTTCTTCTTCTCGAGTGCTTCTTGTTCTGGAGAGAGACTGAAGTTGACATTTTTTGGCCATGTAGCAGGGTCTTCTAGGAGGAACTGTGGACCACTAAACCATATTGAATTACCCAATTCGTCCACGTTACAACCCCGAGACACTTGATCCGCTGGATTTTGTTTTGTGGGCACATGACGCCACGACACATTCTGGGTCCACTCTTGGATCTCGGACACTCTATTTGCGACGAAAGTTTGCAACGACGATGGATGCGTTTTAATCCAATGCAGAACTATTTCGGAGTCTGTCCAGAAAATTGTTTGTTCTATTGGTCGATTCAACATTGGTGAAATTCTTGACCATAATTTGGCAAGAAGATGGGCTGCCGAGAGCTCTAAACGCGGAAGAGATTTAGTCTTCAGCGGAGCTACTCTAGACTTTGAAGTAAGCAGCGTGCATTTCGTACCACTAGCGGATTGGCTACGTATATATACGCAGCAGCCATACGCTCTTATTGAAGCGTCGGAAAAGCCATGAATTTGGCAGCTGGCACTCGACTCTGTATTTACATACCGAGGAATGCTAATTGATGAAAGCTGAAACAAATTGGCTTTAAAGTTTTGCCAGCTAGTATCAAGCCGCAATGGAATCGACTCATCCCAGTCTAGCTTTTGAATCCAAAGCTCTTGTAATAAGATTTTAGCTTTGGTAACTAGCGGGGCTAATAAACCAAGAGGGTCAAAGAGGCGAGCGGAAACTGATAAAATATTACGTTTAGTTGCTCGCAGCTCGCTAAAATTATCTTCCAGAATGAAGCGAAAAATGTCATCTTTCGGCTGCCAGTGGATTCCCAGCGTTTTGGTGGAGTCGTTATCGCTGAGCTGCAATAATTTTTGGAGACTCTCACTATTCGATGAGCTTGTATGATTGGAGAACCACTTTGCTAATTTCAGGCCTGCCGATTCTAAAATTATATTTACTTCCTGTTGTATCTGGGTGAGGCTTTCTATACTGTCGGATCCTGTTAATAGGTCGTCGACGTAAAAGTCATTCCGAATGACTTTAGAACCGAGTGGATATTTGGCTTTATTTTTGTCGCTTAGCATTTGCAGACACCGTGTGGCGAGAAATGGCGCAGGCGCTGTGCCGTATGTTACGGTGTTTAATCGAAAAATTTGCAAATGCTCCGATGGATCCTGTCTCCACACTATGAGCTGGAAATTCCTGTCGTCTTCGTGCACCAATATTTGACGATACATCTTCGTGATGTCGGCAGTCATGGCATATTTGTGCAATCGGAAGCGAAGGAGGGTCGAAAAAAGCTCCTCTTGAACGATCGGTCCGACCATCAAGGTTTCATTCAACGCAACTTGTGTTGATGTGCGACTCGAAGCATCAAAAACTACGCGCAACTTGGTAGTTGTGCTCTGCGGCCTTAACACACACTGGTGCGGAATGAAATAGTGCGGCTCACTCGGGAGTCGATTATTTGTTGGACTCATATGCCCCAATTCGAGATATTCTTGCATGAAGTCCAGGTACATTTTACGAAGTACTGGATCTTTCAGCGTCCTTCTCTCCAGCGCCTGAAACCGCCGAGCTGCGGTTTCATACGAATGACCGAGTAATTTACGGTCGGTTTTGAAAGGCAGTCTGACTTGAAGCCTTCCACATGGTAAAACCTGTGTGGTTTTCGAAAAAAATTCCTCACATTTTGCCTGCTCTGGAGTCAGTCGTGTGGAATTTATTTGTGCAGGTATTTCTTCCAATTCCCAGAATTTTTGGATTGTGGTATCAATACTAGCAACGCTTTCTTCAAATTGACATAATGTGCTACTTACTTGGGCACTGGAGCTATTTTCTGTGGCATACTTGCCTGAAATTATCCAGCCTAACACAGTTTTTTTGCAGCGTTGGCTGCCTTGGGCTGGTTCTGATCTGACCCACCGATAACAGATCAAAGAATATTTCAGCTCCTAAAAGTATGTCTATTTTCTGACACTTGTAGAAACTTGGGTCAGCTAGTTCAATATTTTGTGGGATTTTCCAGCCATTTGTGTTTACAGTCCGATCTGGATGATTGACTGATATCGAACGCATTACCCAAAAGTCCGCCGAAAATTCAAAATTGTTGATCCTCGATTTTATATAAGTTTTAAGCTTGCCTTGGATCTTTTTATTTGAATTGCCAATTCCAACTATATTTAGAGCGAATTTTTCTTTTCGGATTCGCAATTTCTGCATAAGCTCTTCGGTCATAAAGTTGACTTGAGAACCGGAGTCAAGTAGGGCTCGCGCTTGCACGTAAACACCGGAGCTGGCCTTTACATTAACTACGGCTGTAGCTAACATGACTCGGTCAGGCAGGCTGCTAATATGCATGGCCTGTGACGTCGAAGGTTGCGGCTCGGTCTCAAAGGAGATCGGATATTGATGCAACATGGTGTGATGCGAGCGGTTGCATACACCACAGCGATTTGCCTTGCACTTTGAGACCGTATGTCCCTTGCGCAAGCAATTTATGCACAGGGAAATCGATTTTGCTAATTCAAATCTTTTAAGTGCAGTAAGCGCTTGGAATTTTGGACAAGCTGTCAAATAATGGTCCTTGGAACCACAGTGAAGGCAAGTTGGCAGTTTGGAATTCGTCGCGATAAATGTTGTCTTTGAGTGTCGCAGTTGTTGATTTATTGTTTTCTGCCGCGTATCTTCATTATTTGGCCTTTGTTGGGATGAGGAAGCTTCGTCAGCTGATAAATGCTGGTACCTCTTGTTTAGCATAGCTTCACACTCAGCCCAAAGCGGCAGCTTATCATAGTCAAGTTGCTCCTCCCACTTTGACCGAGTAGTGGGATCAACCTTCGACATGACTATGTGAATCAACATCGCATTTGAAATAAGTTTATCGTCACCCAGCGATAAGAGGGAGTCATATACGGCAGACACTGTATCGATCATTGATCGCAAAGACGACGCAGAAGGCCTTTGGATTTTTGACAATTCAAAAAGTTTAGACACTGTATTAAAGAATATCAGGCATTTATTGTCATAAACCTTTCTCAAACTTGCCAACGCCTTTGGATAATTTTCTTCCGACATTTGGAAGGACTTCACTGTGACTAAGGCTTCACCGGATAGACATGATACTAAATGATTAAATTTTTCAATATCCGGGATTGTGGGATCATTATGCACGAAACTCTCAAACAGACTCATAAAGTTTTTAAACTCGGAATATTCTCCTTTGAACGTAGGTAACGACATTTTTGGTAGTCGCGAGCTGTGAGGTGCAGTAAAAGATGTTTCGGCAATTGACGATTTATTTCTCGCCAGAATGGACTTTATAATGGACTTTGTTTCTACAATTAAGTCCTCTAACTCTCCACGGGCAATGTCTTCTTCGTCGATTTCCTCAATTTTCGACTGACATTTCATGAGTTTTTCACTGTGGGAGTTCAATATGTCGAGTCGGCACTCCAATTCGATTGGATCTAGCGACATGGTCTTTTCAAGGAGACCCGTTTTTATGCGCACTATGCTGGTTTTTGCAACAGTTCTCTGGCGCTTTAAAGACTTTAAGTCAATCATCTCCTTACTTGGAGAGAGACTTGAAATAGCCGTCTTTGGTTTACTCATGTTTTGAGATTAAAGTTCGCTGCTTTAGCCTGTGGCTTTTGTAAAATGAAAACGGTTCTGGAAGTTTGTCAGCACGAAAACGAAAACGAAAGCGATAATACTGAAATATATTATATAATAGCTCAAACTTGACCAGAACCAACGAAAACGAGACGAAAATAAGCAGCGAACAATTGAGTCTTTGCTCAAACAAAATTTGTATTGTCGAAAAAAAAAAGAAAATTTTTTTTTTTTTTGAAAATATTGTGGCTGATTAACAAACCGCAATTTCGTTTGGTTTTTTGAAAAAATCCCGGAAATAAACCGAAAAATAGTACTCGCAAATTATTTGGCGACAAACAAGTTCCTCTACCTCGGGTCCCACTGTATCCTTCACTTCATAGGCAGTATATGTATATCTATATAGATATGTATATAGATATGTATATATATAAGGATAGAAGTTTATTTGCATATAAAAGTGGATACAAGAGATGCCAACAATTGAAGCCCTTATACTGTGAGACGATTATTAGCAACTGTAATAATTCGGTCAATCACAAAGCCAATTTCTAGCTTCAATTCTTCGCACTCAATACCTGTTTATCGTGGACTGGTTTGTTTCCAGCTTGAACTTCCCTTTGGCAGGCCACGCAGTTGCAGGTCATTCCTCCCTCGATGTTAACGGTGTAACGGTGGATAGATATGTATATATATAAGGTGGGGCCGGTGGATATTGGTGACTGATGAATATTGCAGCTGTAGTTTCACTCCCCTTCGTTGGCGATGTTCTATATGTTCTATATGTTTTTTTTTTTTTTTTTTTTAACTTTTTTGGCTATAAATATTTTATTTTTTTTTTTTTTTATATTTTAAACAATTTTTTTTTTTTTTTTTTTCAAATAATTTCAGCCGTTTTTGATAGATATTTAATTTTTCTCTCTTTTTTTTTTTTTTTGTTTTGTTTTTTGGGGCCTCACTGTCACTGCACTTTTTCCACGTCACTGCACTTGTTTTCGTATATGCATATACATATGTATGTACATATATTAATTTTAAATTGGGGGTATCAGAATGCTCTTTTGAAAAGGTGCTCAATGCGGACATATGGCCAGAGAGTGTAAAAATCCGACCTTTTCATTTTTTTCAAAAAAACGATTCACCAACGCATCAGCAATAAAAAATTGTGCTCTCAATAATGGCCAAAAAAACTTAAAAATGTATTTTCAAAATGTTTCTGGATTAAGAACTAAATCTAAACAACTTTTAGCGTTTAGTTCGCACTTGGACTATGATATTTTTGTTCTCATCGAGACATGGTTAAATGAGAACTTTTTCGATAATGAGTTTTTTGATCCAAATTTATACCATGTCTATCGTAAAGACCGTGATGTCGAGAAAACTGGTCTCTGCAGAGGTGGAGGGGTTTTAATAGCTGTTCAACGGAAGTATAGCTCATCACTAGTATCTCTGAAAAACAATGATACACTCCTGGATCAGCTGTGTGTCTCTGTGCATGGTGCTTCAAATATATTGATTTGTGCGTCATATATTCCTCCGTCAAGTATTGATACACTGTATAAAGCACATGTGGATAATGTTTTAGCTCTAACCTCAAATAATGGCAACTTTTGTGTTCTTGGGGACTTCAATCTGAGTAATATTGAATGGTCTAGTTTAGATGATAGTACTGCATTATGTCCAAACAATGTTAGTAGTATATCTGAAATTTATTTGATTGATAATTTTTTAAGTTTTGGACTGGTTCAGATAAATAATTTCTCAAATCGTCTTTCTCGAATTCTTGATCTCATTTTCATTAATGACAATATAAATTTTTCTTTATTAGAATGTGTAGACCCTCTGTCTACTCCTGGTCTGCATCATGTACCACTTGTCCTTCATATAGAATTCTATGAGTTTAATGATTTTTATCTTGAGAATGTGACTACCAATTTTTGTTTTAAAAACTTTGATTTTAATATAATTAATTCTGCAGTTGATATTATAGATTGGGATTCTTTATTTACTGGGGTTGAAGTTGCCAATTGTTATGATATTTTCAAGCATAATATTAATGATATCTGTAAAAATAATATACCAGTGATAAATAGGACTAGTTATAGAGTACCGTGGCATACCAAGGAACTGAGAAAACTAAAAAATTTGAGAAACAAATATTTCAAAAAGTTTAAGTTTTCTCATTCCATCACAGATAAAGATAAATATCTACATTTCTCTAGAGAACTTAAATCTTTGGATAGGGACTTAAAGCGAAATTATATTCTCAAGTTCGAATCGGACATTAAATCTAATCCTAGTTCCTTCTGGCGTTATGTTAGATCCAGGAAATCATGCTCAAGTATTCCTTCGGACTCTTTAAACCTTCAATCTGATCTAGATAACGTTGATTCTTGGTGTAAAAGAAATAAGTTAGATTTAAATATAAGCAAGTGTTTTTATATTTCTTATTCTAAATCTTGTTCTCTTATACCCACTTCCTACCACATTTGTGGTTCTAGCTTATCTCATCGAAGTGAAACTACTGATCTTGGTGTGGTATTTGATTCGAAATTCTCTTTTCAAAAACATTTAAATCACACTATTTCAAAGTCTTATTCCGTACTTGCGTTTATTCGACGTTTTAGTTCAGACTTTGTTGATCCATATACTCTAAAGTTGTTGTATACGTCTCTGGTGCGTTCCAAGTTGGAATATGCCGTCTTTATTTGGAGACCATATTATGCTTGTCATATTAGTAGGCTTGAACGTGTCCAGAAAGCTTTTGTGCGTTATGCATTGCGTTCTTTAAATTTCACTGATCCAAGTCCATCCTATAAAAGTCGGTGCTTGCTTATAAATCTAAAATCACTAGATATTAGAAGGACCATTCTCTCCATTACTTTCCTCTTCGATTTGATAAATGGGGTTATTGACTCCCCATCGCTACTCGAGAAAATCTATTTCAATATTCCTCAGCGAAGTTTACGGAATCATGATTTTTTCTGGTTAGGGTTGGCAAGAACTAATTATGCGTCCAATGCTCCGATTTCTAGAACTCTGGGTGATTTTAATTCGCTTTCAAATCATACTGGCCTGGATTTCTGCTCCACAAAGAATCACTTCAAATTGGTTCTAAATGAATTGTTGAACTAAATTCTTCGTATTAATCTAATCTTCTTCTCATTATAATTGAAACTTGTTAATTATAAGTTTAATTTTACTTTGATTAATTTATTCAGCATTAATCTGTTTTCATAGTCTGTAAGAAACACTGTATTTTTAGACTATTAATTAATTAATTAAATAAATAAATAAATATATTAGTTTCGCTGTCTGTTTGTCTGTTTTGTTATTTTTCTTTGGTTTTTTGTTTGCGAGACGACTTTTGTTTTGCAACGGACCGCGCAGGCAATATTCTTTTACTAATTTAGTTGGTTATTTAATTTAATTCTTAGTTATTAAATATTTTGCGCGCACAAATTGCCAACTTGTGGTCTTTTGTCACTATCACTTTGTGTTTGTTACTTTCGCTTCCAAGCTTTGTACCAATTTTTAATCCTTTTTAGACTTTGTTCAGCATCCAGCTTAGTATCGCCTTTTAATTCAAACACAATCTCTGATTTTTAGGAATCACGAGCCTCTTCAAGCACTACTGTCCCTGCTCGGGCGCCATGAAAAATCTTCACTATTTTGTGAAAATATTTAACTTATTTAAAAAAAGTTAATAAGGGTAGAAGCGCGAACTAAAATGAAGAATGCCTGTAACGCCGCGTAATTAAAAAATTAAACACCGTGCACGTCCGATTACAATTTCAATAGTGGAGTTTATTACACATGTACTGTCCTTATATTAAGCCTAAAACTAAGATACGAGAAATAGCGGAAATGGAAGAACAGTAAGTGGAGAGTTAGAGAGAGTTTGCAGTTAAGTAAATAGAAATAGGAAGAACGGAAAATAGGTATAGTTGTAGAATAAGGTCAATGTTCGGAAGTAAATAGAAATAGCGACAGCGAGAAACAGTAAAGTGTACTACATACCTACTTATAAATAAACAATTTTTAAACAATATAAAATAAACTTAATATTAGGCTTTACTACAATTTCACTTTTTTAAATTCAATATTATTTAGTTTATATTATATTATTATTTTGCCAGAATCTGGCTTAACATGAACTCTTAAGGCTCTGCCACTGAGGGTAAGAGTGATGGCTGGTGAGGTTTGGTACCGATATTATATTGAGATGTTTGGTGAGCATTGCATGATCACTGACGGTTTTTTTGTCAAATTTTGCTTTTGTATTGCTGAGTTGATTAAGGCAAACATGTGTGTATTCTTGCTTTGGCGAATCGTTGGTATAAGCAACATAGTGTTGTGTAATATTCTGGCTTGAATGCTGGGCACGCCTGCTTCGGTTAACACCACTTTGAGAGGTGAAGTGAGAAAGGCTCGAATGCTTCTTCTAACTGCTGTGTGATAAGGAGTTTGGATCAGTGCAAGATGTTTCTTAGCGCAGCGTCGGTAGATCGCCAGTCTAAAGTCTTTGATAACATCAGTGCCTTTTTTATATTTACAAGAGTCGACATATGAATATAACTGTGTTTAGATGTAATGTACTTTACAATGTTAAGTCTGGATATTGAACTTATTCTGGTGTATTTATAGTAGTTCTTATAAGTTAGTTTTTTATCAAAAATTAGACCAAGTATTGTAAGTGTATAATAGTTTCAAGAAAAATGCATTTTAAGTTTACGGAACGATACGCATTGGACTGAAAGAGGTTGCGCACAAATTCGTAACAAAACTGTTGAGACTATTTTCCCATCCTAAGCCAGCGATTTTATCATTTTTACGATTTCAAGGTACAATGCAAGCAAAGAGAGCCAATTTTTATAGATAAAAAAAAATGATTTGGGAAATTTCATATCTATTTTACGCATGCTTAAGCTTGACCACAGCTTTTTGGGAGCAATTTAACTAAAATATTTACTTTATTTTTGAATGAGGTATTGATGGACTTTTACTCTTTTAGTTCTGAATATAATTAAAAAATAAAAATAAATATTAATGTAGTAATGCTTCAGAATTAAAGCTTTTATTCATTTGAGTATTTATTCGAAACCTGTTTTTAAGCATTCGTCTAAGTCTTCGGCTGCTTATGCGAGTAATAGAACCACCATTTGAATTTTTTTTTCTTTTTAGTATATTTTTGTATCGATTTTTCCGTTCCTTCCTTGGTTTTATTTTTTGTTCTTTGACTGCTAATCAGCTTTATTGGCAACTCAAAGATTGCACTGATGTCTTCTCTCCAGTTTCATTGCCTCAACTGACCACTTATTTTCAACCGACAAAACAGCTTACCATCTCCATGCACATATCATTTGAAATTCCTTTCCACTTTATTTAATTTTGCCTTCCGTTTCAATTGAATTTGGTTTTATATCTTGTTCATCTGTTCCATGTCCTCTTAGCTGTTCTAACTGAGCTCATCTGACACCCTGCCTGTTTGGCTCAACCTCTGCAGCTTGGCCACCGAAGTGAATGCATCTGGACAGTTTGAACACTTACAGACTTTTGTTGCATTGCTGCCTTTTCTGCAACTACACACATACACATACACACAATGCACTTTTTTCTTTATAAATACAATCTCCTCGTTGATATTTTCTTCATGTCTATTTCAGACCTACGAACTTTTCAATTTTTCTATCTGCAGCTGCTACTTGGCTGCTTCTGCTGGAATTGAAGTTTGACAAAGAAAGAAAAAAATTCAGATTCTATTTTTGTTTTTTTCCACTCACAAAAATTCTTCGTAGAGATATTCCATTTCCAGAGGAAGTATTTTGTTCCTTTTGATTTTATTTCTTTCTCTCTTCGCAGCTGATGGAAATGTTAAAGCGACTAAAGTGTTTGTCTGTGGACTTTTATCGGCTTGTGACAGGGCTAATTGGAGTTTATAAAGGATTTGTCAAAAATTTGGTCGCAAAGTCGGCTGACAAGAACGGCAAGACGTTGCAAAGTAGAGATATAAAAAACAGGCAAAAACACAAGGAAGAGAGATGAAGACTGAATTGTTCAGCTTATGTAATCAAATCGTTTGTAAAATATTTTACAAACTTTGGTAAAATAGTTGTGATACTTGCTTTTTCAGGATCTCTGTCATCCCGCTTTTGCTGAAGTATAACTTCTACTTCAGCGGTGTCACCTTGAGAACGCGAAAAGTGACACTATTGCTCGCGCGTGTCATTTTATTGAGGAAGACTCTCTGAGAGGTATCGAGGTATCATTTCAAGCGTGTGTTGTGTAGTATGCCGCATATTTTTGACGTTATGCCTGCGATGTGTGTGGAGCTGCTCCTCCTATTTGTGATATGCGCCATGATATTTTCCAAAAAATTGAAGGATCTACTGTTTTGTGTCGCCTCCGTACTATCTGTAGAGTTTTTATGAAGACCTTTTTCATGGTGTGACGTAGCCTTTCATGGCTGCCTTAGAGGTGCTCGACTGCTTTGTGAGCGATTTTATCGCCGCAGGGCTATAAGTGTAAATTTAAATGTCATCTTCAGGTATCGCAGTTCCAGTGTAAGCGATAGCAAAGCTTCGGACTCTGACGGTATACCCAACATTGCTTTTAAGGCCGCGGTTCGTACAAATCCAATTGTGTTTGCTAATAGCTATAGCAAGTGTCTGGTCGAAGGCACAGTCCCCAAGAATTGGAAACAACAGCGCTTAGTCCTACTGTTGAAGCCCGGTAAGCAACCTGACCATCCGACAGCGTACAGACCTCTCTGCATGCTCAACACTATTGCACTAAGTGATTACAGGAACATTTGGAATGCAAAGGATGCTGCCAATAAAGGAAAAAAATGTGCAGAGATAACGCTAGACGTAAAAAATGCGTTTAATTCTCCAAGCTGGAAGAATCTACCCTCGGCACTCAGAAGCTTCGCAGTCCCACGTTATCTGATTTGTATCACTAACAGCTATCTACGCCAGCGAGTCCTGTATTACAACACAGAAGAAGGTCCAAAAAGATACATCGTAACGGGAGGCATCCCACAAGGGTCCGTTCTAGGGCCAACACTGTGGTATGCAATATATGACGGGATTCTTAAGATTGTGATGCCAGCAAACGTAACTGTGATGGGTTATGCCGACGATATTGCTCTAGTGGTAACTGATAAATGTAACGACTTCTTGAAGCATGTGTGCAATGATGCCGTTGCAAGAATCCAAAGGTGGTTGAGCAACGTTATTAAAAAAACTGAGCTGGTCCTTATCAGTGAATGTAGGCGAAGCGAGAGCCTCACTATATCGGATAGAGGGCATGATATTGCATTCCAAACATGGGTAAAGTGTCTTGGAGTATA
Source organism: Anastrepha fraterculus (assembly GCA_037575425.1). Lineage (NCBI taxonomy): Eukaryota > Metazoa > Arthropoda > Insecta > Diptera > Tephritidae > Anastrepha > Anastrepha fraterculus. The sequence goes on along the minus strand of JAYXIM010021807.1, from coordinate 19,964 downwards.
CATCGATGAGAATCTAACATTCAAGGAACATCTAAAAATAACAACTAACAAGACAATGAGAGTGAATAACGCACTCATGCGTATGCTTTCAAACTGTGGAGGAACCCAAAAAAGTAGAAGCAAGACTCTTTCAATGGTTACTGACTCTATTCTCCTATACGCCGCCCGAGTATGGTCAGGAGGACGAACGAGACGTTCAACGGAGGTACTGCAAGCTAACAGTATCTGATGAAGCCATCTGCGTTATAGCGAGTTAAGTTCCCTTCGATATACGAGCAGAAGAACTTAAGCGACTGTATCACTCACGTGGCCACAAACCAACATCTGAAGATAAAATAACAGAGCGCCAAACCAGATGGGATCAATCCTCCAAAGGACGATGGAAGTATAAGTTGATCCCCAAACTAGATGAATGGATAAGCAGAAATCACTATCTAACCCAAATCTTCAGCGGGCATGGTGGCTTTCTTGCGAACCTCCACCGTTTTAATCTAGCAGGTAATCAGACACAGCGAAGATGAGAGTTCAGTAAAACAGTTTGCAGCAAGGATATGTTAGTAAAACTGCTAAACTTAGAATGGGAGCGCAAGACGGAAGCAAAGCGAATGCGACCGATATAGAATACCCAACAGATGCCCAGATGCGTCGCCCAAAGAAATAATTTTGAAACAGATCTCCTGCGGGATGACTATATTCATGAACAGATGACAACCACGAACGCGTGAGGTAAAGCCTCAAGACGAACTCAAATAGACGACAAGTCGATATCGAGTAACGATATTGCCCCAATGGTAACAAACCAATGGATGCTATGTATAACCCCAATACGCAATTAAGAGAGCAACCTGGACGCAGCTAAAGGCATAAACACTTTGATGAAATTCGTTTTAGCAGTCCGGGGGTGGAATCAGCCGAGAGGGGAGGAATGGGAGCATTACCCACATATCACTGGTCTGACGGCACCTTTGATGATGTTTCTGACATTTTCGATTTTAACCTTCTTAAAAAACAAAAACCCAAAAAAAAGAGTGTCAGATATTGGCGCTGGCTCAGCCTGAAAGACACTGCAGTAGCCGGGGAGCCAAGAATTAAAGGATTTTTCCCAGATATTCGGAATATACATCTCCGCGCAACCTACCCTCGAGCCAACTGTGTGCACATGAGTGCACTTGCCCTGTTTTGCATCGTCCCATTCCCACGTTTCCCTATCTTACTTTCTTGGCCCAGATACGGCATGCGGCTACCAAAGCAGCCAAGGTCACGGGTATGCTAAGCAGAAAGCTAGTTATGGCGGCCACAAACTCAATTCTTCTGTACAGCAGCAAAGTATGGGAAATTGTGCTAAACTGCAAAGCGAAGCCCAAAGCACTGGAAGCTGTGCAGAGAACATCGGAATGGGTGGCGGAAATAAATGCTCTGAGAGAGCAGATTGGCGACATCGCGCCGAGCAACATAATCAGCAAAATGCTTGAACGCGTGGACAGCTGGAAGGCGATAAAGAAATACATCGAATACGTAATACGTAAAAAAAGGTCGACCTCGAGTGCAACAAAGTGAAGCCGCATAGATAGAGACACAAGAAGACGAGCCTATAGCTTGAAAGCTGGCTACAAATATGTTAGACCCAGATGTGGGTGAATAGAATTGGTCCTTTATGGATGCCGTTCTGGGGCCTCCCGAAGTAATATAGAAAGCAGTTCCGGGAAGGGTGTCTCCCCAGAAGGAGGGGAGGGATCGTTTTAGTGGTCACACCACACGACCCAGTAGACGACGGTCGCTGTAAGTGCGAAGGCATTTTGAACCATACCTCACCCACCAAAAAAAACCCACTCTTCTCTTGGCGGTATGACGGTGTCAACGTAAGTCAAAAAATGGCGAAAACTTTTTGCCAACCAAATAACTTGTCATTATCATCTTAATAAGCAGTTCTCATCTGAGGCTTCGTTTTGATTTTCATTGTGGAAGGATTTTTATGTGGCGGGTCTCAAACACAGCGCACAACAACATATCCTGGATTGATTGGCCTTCTCACATTAGCTCGCTCTGAAACGGATGTTCGGGGGCTACCCAAAGGATACTTGGGCGAAACCCTGAAGTTGTGAGCTGCTTGAACTGTATGCAGAAGAATCGCCTTGGTCACTTTCAAGTGTATGGCAATCCGGTACTTCCGCGGACTTCTACACAAGGACCCATCGGCGAAAATCGTGTAAGCGGTTATCGCGCCAATCAACAAGAAGAAGAAGAAGAACTTTATTTAAAAATTCACATTCCTTCATTTTTTCTGCCTTGCAACCAGCCTGTGTAAAAATTGTTTATTAGTGGTTGTTATTTGTTAAATGGCAAAAAAATGGAAAAGCACCAACAAAGCTGAGACTATTTATTGTGCGTGTTGCACTATTTACTGTGTTTGTTGCCATTAAGAACCCAAAGTGTTAAAGAGGCTTAGCGAATGGCGCACTAATATGTTTAAATACGCAAACATTTCATTCAACCAAATGAAATAACAGTGAATTTAGTTTCAGCATTTAGTTTGCATGCATTTAAATAATCCTCAATTTAAAATCTCCAGGCAGTATTAACAAAGAGCAACAGCGCTTAACTCTCCCACCCCATCTCTCCCTGTTTCTGGCATCTGGTCACCCCCTCATGCCACCCAAGCTGCTTAACGGTATTCGCTTGTTTACAACATTTATGTATTTAAGCATTAACAAATAATTACTTAAAATTTTGAACACTCGAGCGCGCACGCTAAGCTGCATCGCACGCTAAAGCACAACCCATTCCACTCGCCTCCCAACCCATTCTGCTCAGTCCACTGCACCACCCCCATCTGCGCGCTACTGGCATACTTTGTCAGCTCATGTCTGCTTTTAATTTACATAAAATCGTATAATTAAAGCCGGAATTACAAGCATCGTTCTGCTTGGCATACAAAAGCGGGTAAGCATCGCGACGAGCGTATGCTATCTGCGCGCGCTCATTAAATGTTATTGTGCTGGGTGTTTTACCGTTTGTTTGTTTGCTTGTTTTGCTTGTTTTTGTTATTTTTGTCTTCCTACCAACCAAGTGGGGTGACACCGACAATATGTCTTAGCCGAATGTGTACCAACAGAGGCGACAGTTTTGCCAAAAAAAACAAAAAACGAAAATAAATGTTAAGTAGAAAAGTAGTGTTTATGTGTGAGTGTGTGTAGGTGTGTGTGTGTAAGTGTGGGCGTGTGAGCGTCTTTATTTATATGCGCATATCTTTAAAGCACTCGAAATGCGAAGGCAAATTGCTCTGTGCTGGCACGTCGCACTATGGAGCGCATCCGTAATAAGTGGAGTTAAAAATAGAGAAGTCGACCTAGCGCAATAGAACTTGAAACACATTATTTTTAAGGCAATGTGGCACTTTTCGCAGCAAACCGATTAAGTTGAAGAAAACCGCTCTTATACAATAGTTTTCACCTCAATAGCAGCGTGACACAATGCAAAGTTTTGACTGACCGTATTTTTTTTTTTTGTCAAAATATAGTTTAAACCACTACAAAAAACTATATAACCTAATAATAAAATTCCAAAAAAAAATCAACAAATTTTATAAAATTTAAAATTTATCGTAACTTTAAGAAAAAGTTTGTTAGTCAACACCCCTCCTTTTGGGGTTTTTTTATAAAGATATAATTTATATCACAACAGAAACCGTATTACTTAATTGTAACAACATTTGAAAAAACAAACCAAAAATTCTTTATCAAAATTTCAAACTTTTTAATCATAATTTTAAGAAAAAAATTGTTAGCCAATAAATTTTGATATTTTTTATTATGAAATTACTGCACTTTTTGTGGTTGTTTTTATTTTTATATTTATTTTATTTTTACAAAAACCCATATAACCATAAAATAAAATTAAAAAAAAAAAATTTAAAAATTTGTATCAAAATTTCACATTTATGGTAATTTAAAAAAAAGATAATGTTAGACTATTAAATTTTGATATTTTTAAATACAAAATTATTATACATTTTTATAACCTTTTTTGGGTTTTCTTTTATAAAGATACTAGCTCTAACCCGCGGCCCCGCTCGTGTAGGAGTAGTTTTGAGGGATTTAGGATATGTGTATAAAAGAATTACAAACAATAATTTCATAGAAAATAATTTTTTATTAATAACCATAATATTGCAATACCCGACATCCGTTGCTATGCCTCGCTGAATAAAATCAAAACAACCAATCAGAAAAATATCAAGCAAAATTATTTTTATTAATTTTCTATCTCAAACCGTTTTTGAACTTTGGGTCATAGTTGAACAGCTTATGCGGATTATGAAGTATATAGTGTGCTATAAATAGTGGGGAATAGGAAAAACTAAGCTTTCTTAGATTAAATTTAAGCAAATATTCGATTATTAGTGACGAATGAGAGTGTTGGCGCGGCCTGGGGCTGTGGGAAGGGAATTCATTGAGTGAAAATAACATATGAATGTCATTTGGTGTTGTCGCTTCGTAGTGATGCGCGGACAACGTACAGACATCCACCTTTATAGTAAAGATAATTTATATCACAAGAGAAACTATATAATTTGAATATAAAATATTCGAAGAAAATCGAAAATTTTTGTCAAAAAAAAAAAAAAGAAAACTGTTTGTCACAATTTCAAATTTTTTAACAATAACTTTAAGAAAAAATGTTTCAGGCCACTGAATTGGGTCATTGTTTATTATAAATTATATATCAGCTCAGTCCATAAGTTCGTGCGTTTTCTAAAGGTGATTTTAAAATGAATAAAAATTATGTTTAACGTATTTATTAATAAATAATATATTTTCCTTAATTATGTACAATGTCTTCCCAACGTTTAGGCAAATTTTTAACTCCCTGCTCAAAATATTGTTTGACCTTGTAGCCAAATACGCTTCGATATCCCTTTTTGTAGCTGCTTTTGAGGAGCAGTTCTTGTTACTGAAGTGGAATTAAAGTCCACGAAAGAGGTGATAATCACAAGGTGCAATATCCGCAGAGTATGGTGGATGCGGCATTAGCTCCTATCCGAGCTCGTTTGTTGTCCTGGTGAAACAAAGCTTTGCGTCTATTCTAAAGACAGTCCTTCAGGTTTGATAGCTGATGGGAATAATAATCAGCAGTTATCGTCTATTTTGGTTCCAGATGTTCATAATAAACAATACCGGCCATATCCCACCAAATAAAAGGAAAACCTTCTTGGGGTGAAAGCCATGTCTAGTGGCTCGGTTCTGGTGTTTCATCTTTATCTAACCATTGGCGTTTGCGAACAGGATTATTATACGGGACCCATTTTTCATCACCAGCAACGATACGGTTCAAAAAAATTCCATTTTCTAGCCGTTGCAGCAGCTGAGAACACACATTCACTCTCTGCTGAAGGCTGGCGACGGAAAGTCTATGCGGAACCCATTTTCCCAGCTTCGAAACCCTTCCCAACTGAACTAGGTGCCAGTGAACTGTTCCATGCAATGATTTTAGCCTCTGAGCTATCATATCGACTGTCAAATTTGGCTCAGCTTCCACGAGTTCGACCAGCACGCGGGGCAGTTACCACTTCGGAATTTTGAAAACCACTTTTGCGCAGTCCTTACATTTACGGCATCCTCTCTGTGAACAGTGTTTATTTCTGCAGCAGCGGGCTACAAGTAACATAACTTGAATTCACCTGTAAATTTTGACAAGAATTTGAAATTATGATAATTTCTTTTTTCTTTAATTTTGTATGGAGTTTTGGTTTTCATTGTAGTAAACTTTTTTTTGTATAAAAAAAATAAAAAATTAAGCATTCATTATATGGAAAAATATGCATTAAATCGTATAAAAATAAAAATTATTAAAAATCAACGGATTCAATTCAGACATAGTACTCAAATACGCAACTACTCAGAATTATTCGAAAAAGTTTGAAATATTGATGAAATGGATTTCTTATAGACTGTTTTGTATTTTTACTTACAATATTGTTAGCTTTCTATTAACTGGATTTGGTTGTAGTATAAACTATGTTTTCGTAAAAATATAAAAATATAAATAAATAGACAAAACTTAGCACAATGTCGATCACCTTCTACTGTGAGCTCAGATATATGCTTCAAATCGACAAAATCCGCATTAATCAAGGAATAACTAAATACAAAAAAAACAGTTAGTTTTATCAGTTACATATATAGTTATAAATATTCTTTAAAATTGTGAGCTCCTTATCATACCAATATAGTTTTGTTGTATCAAAAAAGCTCAAATGAGTTTAATAAAAAGGTCAGATAAAAATTAATAAGCAAAAATTTTATTTTACGCTTAATACTACAGCCATCAGAGTTTAATTTGAAACTTTGAGTTCTTTTGCCTTTGCCTCTAGACTTTGAAAAATATGAAATGGCAGCTCTTACTTCTCCGGTATTCGACTAAATATTCTAGCAGAACCATAAAACTCTAGGGCACTCGAGTATACTGAAAACATCTTACTTACTCTTTAGCATCACAGTTTGTTGTGACCTAATATCAGTTCATCAGAGCGATTGCAGCGCGACTCCAAACAGGGAGTCAGGCATAGGCCACCACTGCACGCCAAGAGGTAATGTAGCCATATGCGTGGATGGTTCTATGCTTTTTGGCGCAGTCAACCTTAAAGTTGTTTTTTTTTTGTCACACGATCACGGCAGTGCTCGCCAGGCTGAAGTGAAAATCGTGATGAAGACTGTGAGGTCAAAACTAGCTTGAACTTTCCACATAAAATTGCATTTAATATGTTTTAAATTTATTTATTTTCTTATTAAGTTAGGTTAACCCGGGTCGCATTAAGCCACGCATAGGCTTTTAGTCAATAGGCATACCAAATGGATATTGATTAATGGATAAGATTAAGATTTAAAGCAGGCATTACGTAGGATCTCAAAGCTTTTAGTAAATCTAAGCAGCGCTGGAAGATCGATTTATAAAATATTCTTCAGACCCTCTAAATGTGGGCGCCAAGACATTTTTATTTTCATTATTTTCAAATTAATGTTATTTAACTTTCAAAACTAACACAGTTTGAACAAAGTACAATAAAAGTAAGTTCGTACTTTACGCTACATTTAAAACCAAAAACAAAATATGAATTTCACTATAAATGCGCGTGTTTTGGAAGTGAAACTTCTTAGGCGTCGATGGACGAACGAGAATGCAGAGCAGAATTTCAAGGCCATGCAACGTTTTGGGCATTTTCGTTCCGCGAGAGAGAAAAAAGATATAACGTAGAGGAAAAGGAGAGAGAGAGCTATACCTTATATATATCTTAGGTGCACTTAAGGCTATTTTCCCCGAGTTTTTCCTTGTGGTTGCAAATTTCTAGTGAGAAATAACACTGCCTACTTTTTGGCGCTTGTTTGTTGGTGCAAACTTGCAGAAAATACCTACCTTTGGTACCTACTTTTTGCCGCTATATTTCCTTGATGCTTACTGTTTGGGGCGGTTTTTGGTCCCAATTTTTTTGGCGTTTTTTTTTTGTGCCTACTTTTTTGCGCTTATTTCCATTTCCTGGCTAGTGCTTGTGCGTACTATAAAGTGCTATCAATTCCGGCGTCGGATTTATTGGTATTCGCTGGATTCGCTGCGTTTGTGCGGGTGATAAACGCTCGGAGAAGTGCGCGTTTGTTGCCACGGCTTGTGTCCGGCGTTTACCTACACCGGTCGACCCTTCTCCGTTTTATGTAAGTTTTGACTATTTGTATTCTCTGCAAATGTTGTGAATATATTTAGATATATACTCTTTCTCTCTCTCTCATTCTCTCTCGGGTCCCACCCTCTTTCTTTGTCTGCCTTGAAAGTTTCACTTCTGTTATGTGTACTACGCTACGCGCCCTTTTTTTATTTTTAATTAACTGATTTTTGGTTTGCTTTTGCCCACTATAGTCCCAATGTGCGTCGCAGCGTAAGCGCTTTAAAGCAATCGCTTTTAAGTCATTAATGTGTTTCTCCGCCTTTCCGCGACTCCGCTCGCGTGCTCTACTTCTTCTACATTTTTCTAATTCCTCTTAAAATTCAATTTTCTGTATTGAGTATATGCGCGTTTGTTCACTAAAAAGTCAATGCGCACTTATATACATTCGCCCCGCTCTTATCAAATAGACTTTTATCACACGTCACTGCGTATACGTAACTTTTAACTGGTGCCAGACCTCAGCTGTTGTACTTTGTGAATGTGCGCCCAAATTTCGTTCTATGTTTTTGTGCTAACACGCGACTTGTTGCGTTATTTATGAGTTTGGCAAGTAATTTATACGAAATTGCTGGAATTTATTTATACAAATACTTTCACGCGAAAAAATACATAAATAATACTTTACTGGGGAAATAAAAGCGTCTACAAAGGTGTGCAGCTGGAGATGTTCACAGAATAAACCCTAGCTTGCCATGGGTTGCTAAGAGTAAAAGTAAATTTTAATTTTCAATAAGCAATGATTATATGATACATTTCCAAATACGTTCGCTATGTATTTAAGCAAAAAAATTGTCAGTTGATTCGACTCTTATAGGTATACCTTGTAAATAAGTGATGAAGTGAAGTAGACGTCTACGTCAACGCACGTCAATTGAAATTTCAAAGAGTGTGATTATATGAGACCACTCAGCAAGGTAAGAGTTGCACATTTTATTAAAAAATCTTCGTGGCATTAGTATAAAGTATGTGCCAGCATACTGGAAAGTTTCAGAAGCATAAATAATAGCAAAGAAAAAGACTTCGCGAGGAATCACCATAAAGTAAGATCTCATTGCTACCTACATATAAAATCCCAGTTACTCGATTCTTGATAATTCTGCGGTGGTTACAATCTTTCATTCAAAGCAAACGGATTATTTCTACTCATCAGCCAATATTTCGAGCAAAGCTCTCAATAATTGAGCAAGTGCACAAGCGTAATAGAAGCCGCAATCGAAGGGAAGAAAGTATGCTCTCCCATATCTCTATGTTACTCAGGCTGATGTAAGGTATGGCACGCATGACTACTACATAAACTAAAGATCTCGCTTCCGAAAAATTGTTGGGCATTTCAAGTGCATACCTAAAGAGTAGATACTTCCGGATCTAGCACAATAGAGTTTATTCAAGCCTTATGCCAATAAATGTCAGGGATTCACAAGGAAGTATTCTTAGACCTAAACTCTACGAGGTGTGCTCAAAAAGCATCGCGACCTTTGAAATTTTTGAATGCTCAGTTAATTGTGGAGAGCTGCTTTGCTTGCACGTGTTTCGGCTCCTCTTCGATTTTTACCTATTCAAAAAGATGGATCAAAGAACCCGTATCAAATTTTGTGAGAAAAACGAAATTAAGTGCGCGGATGCATTCCAAATATTGACTGTGTCATACGGAGAAGCTACTTTGGACCAAAGCAACGTTTATCGGTGGTACAAAATGTTCTCAGAAGGCCGAGAAGATGTGAACGACGAAAAGCGTGCCGGACGCCCGAGCACTTCAACAACAGACGAAAAAATTGATGAAGTGAAGAAAAGTTGCTGAGGCAGAGAAGTTGCTGAGGACCTAGACATATCGATTGGCTCGTGATATTCGATTTTTTTCAATGATTTGGGCATGAGACGGGTCGCCGCAAAATTCGTACCAAAACTGCTGAATTTCGACCAAAAGCAGCATCGCATGAACATTGCTAATGAGATGTTGGACTCTGTTCGCGACGAAACAAATTTTCTCCAGAGGCAGAGGGTCATAACTGGTAACGAATCGTAAGTTTATGGTTATGACGTGGAAACCAAAGTTCAATCATCTCAATGGAAGCTGCCGCACGAACCAAGACCGAAAAAAGCGCGCCAAGTTCGGTCGAATATAAAAGTTTTGCTTACCGTTTTCTTCGATTGCAGGGGCGTTGTGCATCATGAGTTCTTGCCAAAGGGTAAACCGGTCAATAAGGAATATTACCTGCAAGTTATGCGCAATTTGCGCGAAGCAATCCGCCAGAAATGCCCGGATTTGTGGAAGAACAACAATTGGCGCTTGCATCACGACGACGCCCCTGCTCACACATCGTTGCTTGTACGCGACTTTTTGGCCAAAAACAACACGCTAATCATGCCACTGCCACCGCATTCCCCAGATCTGTCCCCCTATGACTTTTTCTTGTGCCCGAAACTGAAGAGGCGCATAAAAGGACGACGCTGCGCTACGATTGACGATATAAAGACGGCATCGAAGAAGGAGCTGAATAAGATAAAAAAAATTTTTTTGAAGTGCTTCAAAGATTGGAAGAAACGTTGATACAAGTGCATAATATCTCATGGAGATTGCTTTGAAGCATACAAGATAGATGTTAATGAATAAATAAATAATTTATGAAAAAACACAAAATTCGTGATACTTTTTGAAAGCACCGCGTATGTGCTTTTCGCAGCTGACCTTTCGGTCTATAAAAGTAGCATAGCGGATAGCCTCACAGACGATACGTGCATTTTAGTAATCGATTAAGATGAAGCTCAATCAACTCGTAAACTCCAGGAGGACGTTAACAAAATCATTGAATGGACTATGAAGAGGCGTCTAAAACTGCATACAAAAGATATTAAAATTAAGCTGCCAAAACAAATAAATTATCAAAACTTGTCAACAAGTGTTAACCATTCAAATCTCGGTTGATCAACATCAGATAATATAATAGCGAAAGTTTTTTCTAATGGTGGCCGCTCCTCGGCAGACAATGGTCAGCTTCCGAGTGTATTTCTGCCACGAAAAAACTCTTCATAAAAGCCATTTGTCGTTCGAAGTCGCCTTACAATTGTAGGTCCCTCCATTTTTGGTACAACATCAAGACGCATGCCACAAATAAAATGAAGCATTCGGTCAAACACCTACCAGAAGGCAAGATACAAAAACCAAAATTTACAGGTATTTACTACAAAGCAACTCCATTACGAAGCAATATGAATAATATGAGCCAAAACTGCAGTTTATTAGGAATTTCAATACTTATTTTGTATCCGCAAAATTTAATACAACCTAAATTACAAATTTACCATCCAATTTCCTGTATTACATGCAACGTCTACGAGTGTGGTGTAAAATTTTGCAAAGCAAGCATTTCTCTAAGAAAAAGCTGCAGGTGAACTATAATTATAAACTGAAGGTGCAATTTCATGCATAAATTTCAAATTTAATTGGCCTGGGGGCGTACATACAAACAATAGCAAAGCAGAAACAATACCTCCTATGTGCATAGATTCTTGTGTATGTGTGCCTGTGTGTGTGTATTTAGTATTAAAGCGAACATCAGCAGTTGACTGCAATTAAGCCACTATGGCTTTCTCAACACAAACACTAACAAACGCTTATCGACATGGCTCAATACAAAAGCGCCTAACTGTTGTTTTCATATTACATACACTTTTATTTCTACGTAGGCGAGTATGTCAAAATTAATTGAGTTTCCACAGGGTGTTTCCTCACCGACTAAATAGACTCTGAAATTGACTATAAAGAAATTGGCGAGTTCGGCGAGTAAATCAGAAACGGAACTGAATTGAAAATAAATTTATAAAATTTAAAAAGAACAGCATCTTAAGATTAGATTGCCACAAAGTACGAATTTGGCACCCTTTTTAGCCTAATCCAAGGTTACAGGTAGAACTATGAAATGAGACTTTCAGCTATTAGTCCATAGATGTCGCTAGGAGTATTTTTAAACCTTCCCAAATGTCTTGTTTTTTTTCTTCTGTGGCCTGTCAACAATATTCAGTTCATTGTTTGTTATGTTTCATACAGCAAAGCATTTTTGTCACTCTTAAAAATGTCGAATTTCGTGCCTTCAAACTACGATTTGCGCACATCGTGAAACCACTTGTGAAATGCCGCTCTCCCGGTTCAAAAGGAAGTCTTTTTTGCATCGAATCGTTACGGGTGATGAAAAATGGGTGTATTTCTCCTATCCCAAGCGTAAAGGAGAAGTATGGTCCGCCCGGCCACAAGCCAAAAACAACGGGCAACCCAAATGGCTTCGGCCGCAAGGCAATGCTGTGTGTTTTCGGGGATCATCGTGGTATGATTTGGTATGAGCTATTAAAACCAGGTGAAACAGTTGGCGGTGCACGCTACCAACGACGATTGGCCGATTTAAACAGCGCTATACACCGAAAAGGCCCAGAATATGGCGATCGACGTCACAATGTAATTTTTTTTGAGGGCAATGCACCGCCACATCGAGCAAGAGCGACCCGGGAATTGGTGGAGACGTGCGATTGGGAACCGCTGGTGCATGCGGCTTACTCACTAGACTTGGCGCCTTCCGATTATCATTTGTTTGCATCGATGGGCCTTGCACTTTCCGAGCAGCACTTCAATTCTCACGAAGCAGCCAAAATATGGTTCGGTGATTGGTTTGCGACCAAAGACGGCCAATTTTTTTTCGCGCGGCAGCCACAAATTGCCTGAGAGATGGGAAAAATGTGCCGCTAGCGATGGCTATTATTTTGAAGATTAAATTTGTAACCATTTTTTGTTAATAAACGTTTGAAATTGAAAAAAAGTCTCATTGCAACTGTCAGTAAATTTCATTTTTTTTAATTTTTTCACCCATTCCTGGCACTATTTACATATGCAAATATTGCAATATTTTAGAAAAATTTACGACTGAATTTAACTTTGAAGTCATAAACAAATAAATATGGAGGGATGCATTTTATATTTTGGGTCTTTGCAACACTAAGTGTGGTGGGCTGTAGTTGGGTATTTTTTATCGAAAAGTTTGGAATTTTTTAGTATAAACTTAAATACAACATTTTCACTTAGGAGCTTTATTTGAAAATCTTCGTGCGATTTATTTCGATTTTCGAGGCGCATTGATCAACTTACTGCGCCTTTTTGCGTTAAATCACCACACTTAGCTACTGCAAAGCGCTGGTGCAATTAACTCCAAAGTGGCCGGCGATTATTGCACGATGAGTTTCTTGAAGAGCATCCAAATCCGGCTGTTGTGCCAGAAAGTGTGTTGACTTTTAAGGGGAGTATTTTGAAAAACAACAAAGCCATTTTCATTATTATTTTTTGCATTTTCATTTAGTTTTTGAACACGCACGAATGCCTTTAATGGGAAAACTCTTTTAAGGGGTTAGAGGTAGTCAGAATTTTCAAAAATTGGATTTTTTTTTTGAATTTTCTGAAAGTATAATATCTTTGAAATATTGTGTGAAAATTTGAAGTGGATCCGGCAAATACTTTTCGACTTATTCAGCAATTAACAAAGGGTGCACGGGCGCTTCGGATCGGTTAGCAAAACTTTAAATGCGTTTTTCTCAAAACTATGTTTTTTGAACTGGTGATCACTTTAACTTACAAATCCTTTGGTAGATTTCAATAAAATTTATATCGGTTTTGAAAAACATAAAAAACTTGTGATCAAAGAATTTTTTTTTTCAAAATTTCGATTTTTTTTTAAACAATTAATTGCCGTTTTTTTTCTCGAGAATACGAAAAATATTTCCTGTTAATTTTGAGTAAAAAGCTTCGATCAGGCACAAGATTATCTATTAATAAAATTAATTTCTCTTGTCCGATTGATTTTAGATGAATCTCCACGGACTTATGGCCATCCCCGCAAGGGATTTCTGGAGAAATGGGATCCACACAAACTGCGATAAATTTTGCAGCTATTAATTTTTTTTTTTAAATTTTGCTAAAGTCAAGCCGAAACAAATCTAGCCATTCTCGCCCTTGCATACGCATAGACGATGTGGCATTTTGTTTCATATGAAGAAAATCGCAACAGAGTCAGGGAAAAAATTTTAAAAATTAATGCAATTTTTTTAGCAACTTCAAACTTTCATTAAAGGTATGCACTTATGATCCTTAGACCTTCGTAGTGAGGCAAAATAAATAATAAAAAAAATAATAAATAAATAAAAATGACTACCATTCCTGGAGCGTTCGTGTAGGACCCGACCTTTTAGCGTTCTTCCGCCATATAATTAAGCACAAAATGTAGCTTAAAATTTGTCTAGTTGCTAATAAAAACCCCCTGTATTTCATATATTTATGTACTATTTGTTGTTTATATAAAATATATTTGGCACGTACATCTTTTCCTAGGTGTTTGGCCGAGCTTCTATTCCAATTTGCGGCATGCTTCTTGATGCTGCCTCAGAAAGTCATTTTTTTGTCAAGGGCACTAATTTAGTCATAAGCTTGCTACAGCCAGCCAACGGGTGACCGGTGTGAGAAACAACTTTTCCTAACCTTCAATACCTCCTATTTGCAATAAGCGTTGAGTTCGAACTCATTGCGTGCCAGGCACGCACACACTCAATTAGTTGAGGCGACCGCTTCGAGCTTCTATTAAATTTATATTTTATATGTTTTCTCTGGATTGCTGAAAATTGTTGTTGTTTGTAGCTGTGTGGCATATTATTTTGGCTATTTTCCTACTTTCTATTGCAACATACTATTATTGGATATTAGAGAATTTTGGCACACATTTTATGGAAGCTTGCCTAGATAAAATTCGAATTTTTGCAGGTGATAATCAATATATTTTGTTCGGTAGTATTTACTGTAAGCTAACAGTGAATGGTGTTTTATTTTTTTAATTAATATTGCAAAGATTCCGTAATTAATATGAAAATTTTATGTTTTATTGAATTTGCAACAAAAATATGCTAGCATCTATTCTGCTCCAATTTTAATGCCACTATTAATAATATTTTAATTAAAGCGAGCAGGCAAAAAAACTATATAGATCCAATGTTGGTTGAGAAATAAATAAAATGAATTTACATGGGCAAATTTAGAAGTCAATTTACTGTGGTAAATTAGTTATTTGATATATTTAATATAGCAATGGCTAAGTTTCTGGCAGGAAAACTTATAAATAGAAAAATGTTTGCTTCAACTCAAGAAAATACAATCAGCGTGAAAATAAAGTGTACACCACACATTGATGAGTTTCAACTATTTATTTGTTTATTTTGTATAGTAATTTGAATTATTTTTTATAAAAATATTTGTAGTTCATACTACAGCATGAATTATAAAAAGCAAAGTTTGGAACTTTGTATAAGATTTGTAAAAATTCAGCAAACTTTAATAAAAATTTAAAACTTTTTACTCAGAATTTTTAGAAAAAAATTCTGGTATGCAGTTTTATAGATCATTGAATTTTGGTACAATGGAGTGCAAATTTCAAGTGGTTCAAACAACGATTCCAACTGATTCCATATAAAAAAAATGTGCAGTAGCTGTTAAACAGGGAAAATGCACAAGGCCGGGTCCGAAAAAAAAATCTCAAATTGATCTACTTGAAACTTGCACTTTGCAAAAACTTCAATGATCTATAAAACTGCGTACCGGAACGTTTTCTATTCCGAATAAAAAGTACTTAGCCAAGTGTGAAGTAAAAGTCTATTGTGCCCAAAGTCCAAGTCCAAAGAAAAAGTAAGAAGAATAAAATAGAATAGAAGAAGGCAAAGAAGAAGTAAGAGGAAACAGATAACAAAAAGAGATTTTGAGTACTAGAGTTAATTGGAGAATTTCAAGGTTTACTAAAGCTCACAAAAATTCGAAGTACTGAGTGTTTTCTACAGGGTGAACGATATAAAGAGTTTCCTATTCAAAACTCCATAACTTTTTTGTGTGAACTTAGTTGTTATTGATTTCAAAGACACAATTTTTCAAAAATGATTACAATTTTAACATATTTCCCATTCACTTTAGCTCGATATGACCACCTTTTGCCTTGACTTTAGCCTTCAAACGGTCAAAAAATGAGTTGCATGCTGCACGAATATGATCTTGAGGTATTTTGGCCCCACACTCGTATAATCGCTTTTTCAGCGCATCCATACTGGCATATTTTTTAGTCCTCACCTGGCTCTCCAAAATGGACCAGATGGAATAGTCCATCGGATTTCCGTCTGGCGAATTCAAAAGCCATTGTGTGGACGAAATGAAGTGTGGAACGTGATTTTTTAAGCATTTTTGGTTCACACGAGCTTTATGAGACGGTGCCGAGTCCTGTCGGAACGTCCATGGTCTACGAACGAAATGTTTGCGTGTGCACGGCTCTAAAGCAGCTTCTAAAACATTTTCCCGATAATAAGTCGCATTCACTTTGGCACCAGGCTCGATAAAAACGATTGGAGAACATCCATCAGCGGTCACTGCGGCCCAAACCATTACTTGCGATGGGAAATTGCTTCGAGTGGCCATACGTAGGCTCAAATTCTCGTATGAGCGTTCGGTCAAGTAAACACGATCGTTTTGAGTGTTTATAAACTGCTCAACTGAAAAATTTGTTTCATCAGAAAACATAATGTTAGGAAATTCGCCACGTTCGTGCAAGCGCAAGAACTCCTTTGCTCTTTCGCACCGAACATTTGGTTGCTGGGGTGAAAGATCGTGTGCTTTTTGGAACTTGTAAGCCTTCACCTTGAGCTCATTTTGCGATATATTTATTTTGATGTTCTCAACCGCCCAGACGACTTACTGGCCGTCAGACCCAAAAACATTACTTATCTCGTTAACTTTTGTGTCACCAAAGGGATGTTATATCTGCATGAAAAACACCAGCAGTGCTCGGCAGTTTAAGGGGGACAGATAAATTGGCTGATTAAGAGAAGAGCCCTGCTTCGACTCCCGATTCCATCTTGGAACCGTCAGTGAAGACAGAGGTGCAAACTTCGGTGCAGATTTTCCCCTAGATCCAATCCTGCCTATTTGGAAAGAGTGCCCAAGCACGACCCTCAAACTCTAGCTTGCGGATAGAGAGATATATTTGAAGTTCGAAGAAATACGGTATTAACTGCCCGAATATGCTACCATGTTCCTAGAGAGATTGCCTCCAGAGGATGGAAATAACGTAGAAGTCGATGGAAAGTAAATGCAAAAGGACATTCAGGGCTGCACTGGGCAAGTTTTACATGATCCGATGATGCCAATGCATGCAGCCCTTATATTTTCTGGTAAATAGCACCAGCTCCGTTTTGTCAGAGTTGACTCGAAGGCCGCAAGTGGTAGCCCAGCGACTGAGTACAGCCAGTGACCTTTCCAAAATCTCAGCCATGACTGAGGGAAACGGTCCCGATACGATCAGGCGAAAGGACACCACCCTTCGGCGTCCCCCTGTGAACAAATCTAGTGACGTTAGCCCCTCTTGCGACCTTCCCTGCAGCCAAGTAGAGACGAGATCTAGAAACAGATAGGCCTTTCCACCTCTATGGTACTATGGGCTCTATGGGCTAAAAGTTCAACTTCAGAGCTTCTTGCTTAACATCTAAAAGATATTTCTTCTACATACGATACTGAAGTTAGCCCTTATTTTTACACCACTGAAGCTGCCTTTGTAAATGAACCCCACCATATGAAGCTGCCGTTGAAGAAGTTCACCGCAAGTGAAATAGTTAACACCATTAAAAATTAAAAATACCTAGAGATCCCATGGTACCAGGGTATGATGACATCAAGGCGGAAGTTCTCAAAGAACTACCTCCTGAACTCTATAATTTCATTCAAGGCGCATTCAATAAAGGTGGTGGCTTTGATTGTCAAAGCAAAGTATTGGCGAAATAGAAAACAAAGAATGAATTCGCCTTGTTTCATTCTGGGCTGACATCCACATGGAGAGGGCGAAAGAAACAACCAAAAACAGCTGATTTGCCGATACCGCCTTGAATAGATTCGCCTTCATTTCATTACTCATTTGTCCAATGCCTACTTAACCAGAAATATCTTTCCAGCTTAACGAAAAGTGGCGCTCAAAAAAAAAAAAAAATGCCGCTCAAACCGGGAAAACCAGACAATGAAGTGAAATATTTATCGTCCTCTCAGCCTTCTATGAATTTTGTAAAAGATTTTGAAAAAGTGTTCCACAAACAATTAGTGTTTGTTACTGAACGCAAACAAATAATCCCAAAACATCAGTGCGGTTTTAGAAAGAAGCATTCGCCAATTGAGCAGGTCTATAGACACGTCGAAAAAATAACAACAACCCTCGACCAAAAACAAATTTGCTTTTTTTTTGCAGTTTTTCTGTACATATCACAAGCTTTTGACTGGGTGTGACACTAAGGTATACACTTTAAAATAAAAAACAAACTACAGATAAATTCTTATTTCAAAGTATTTGAACTACAACAAGTCTTCACATCCTTACCACTTTTTAGGTCGAAGTGTAAACCTCCGGTTATCCTATTCCACCTAAACTTACAGTTTCATACATCTTCGCCGCCTTGAAAAGCGCTTCATAGCAAAAATGCATACAAAGTGTTGCCACCTCCATTCAAAAAACTATTGAAAAATAAAGGGTGGTAAAGTTTAAAGGGCCGGTGTTAATTTTGAATAAAATACAATTCTTTCAGGAAATTATTGTCATTTCTCTTTATTGTAATAATATTGGTACGGCTCAATTAATAGAAAAAAATATTGGGCAAATGGGCGCCGCGGCCTCGGCGGCACACCTCCATCCGATGGTCCAAATTTTCGATGACGCTGAGGCATAATTGAGGTTCGATGCCGTTAATGTGCCGAATTATCTTATCCTTTAGCTCTTGAATTGTTGCTGGCTTATCGACGTGCATCTTTTCTGTCAAATAACCCAAAAGAAAGAAGTCCAACGGTGTCAAATCACATGATCTTGGCGGTCAACCGACATCGCCGCGACGTGAAATTATTCGGCCATCAAATTTTTCGCGCAAAAGAGCCATTGTTTCGTTAGCTGTGTGACAAGTGGCACCGTCCTGTTGAAACCACATATTGTCCACATCCATATCTTCCCATTCGGGCCATAAAAAGTTCATTATCATCTCACGATAGCGAACACTATTCACAGTAACTGCCTGACCGGCTTCATTTTGGAAAAAAACGGCCCAATGATGCCTGCCGGCCCATAAACTGCACCAAACAGTCACTCTTTGTGGGTGGATTGGTTTTTCGGCAATCACTCTTGTATTATCATTCGCCCAAATGCAGCAATTCTGCTTATTGACGAATCCACTGAAGTGAAAATGTGACTCCTCACTTAAGATTATTTTCTCCACGAAGTGCGCGATATGCATTTTGATTTGAACACCCGTTTTCATAATAAGCCTGAATAACTTTAACGCGTTGCTCGCTTGTGTATCTTTCCATGGTTCAAATTGAGTTAGTCTGAATTGAAAAATGTCACATGAAATGCAGAAGAAAGCTTGACGTTTAGGTTGGGTTCACATTCAACATCGGCCCTTGAAATTTAATCACACTTTATTATATTATCATTTATAAAGTTTCGTATCCGTAGTTGACAACGACTCGCCCCATCATGCAAGCCTTAATTTCTGACTTCCTACCACTCAAGTGGCTGCATTAATTTTAAATTTTATGTGAAACTTTCAATTTGCCACACAATGTGCCACAACTTGTCCTTCGAAAACAATGCAACAAAATTTCACCCCACAAAAATATTAAAATTAAATCCAACCCTTTTGCATAGCAAACTTTCAACTTTGCATACAAGGAAGGAAAAACTTATGCGAATTCGCGCAATCTGTTCCCACAATTTTCGTACAAATAATTGAATGAATCACCAAAGATGCCACTCCACTGCAGCAATCGCAGCAAAAGTATATCATTCTTATTCCTCATACTTGTCACTTAAAATCTAAAAACTATGGCAAAAACTTTGCTTTCGCGTACAAAACAATCCAAAGTCAGCTTCCCCGCAGCTAAAGTGATAATTCAAAAATTTATCAAGGACGATTTCCATATGAAACCTCTGACTAGTGTCGATAAGGCAATGGAGCAGAAGCCAAAAAGTAGAAAAAAGAGTGAGAAATCCAGCAAGAGGAAAAAGTGCAAATAACAAAAAGGAAGAGGAAAATTATGTGAAAGGGAGCGAACGAAAAACACTCGGTAATGTCGAAGCAGACAATATATAACTACTGCAGTGCTGAGCTACTTGCCTTAATTCGGCAGCTTGCAACACAAAAGTTATTGCAATTTGCTGCA
>JAYXIM010021798.1:0-67273 GCA_037575425.1 Anastrepha fraterculus | reverse complement strand
CGCCACTTAAAAACCTCCCCCCAATGAAAGCATATACAAAGCCTCGGATGAGAACTTCCAACACTGATGACGACCCCTGCAAACGAAATAAGGACTATGATTTGAGGGTATGCACCTGGAATGTCCGGTCCCTTAATGGGGAAGGTGCCTCTGCCCGGCTGGTTGATGTCCTCGTGAGAGTAAAGGCTGACATCACTGCCATCCAAGAGATGCGATGGACGGGGCAAGGAAAGAAAACCATAGGACCTTGCGACGTCTACTACAGCTGCCATGTAAAGGAGCGCAAATTCGGTGTCGGATTTGTTGTGGGAGAGAGACTTCGTCGCCAAGTACTGTCGTTCACTCCGGTGGACGAGCGTCTCGCAACAATCCGCATCAAAGCCAGATTTTTCAACATATCGCTAATTTGCGCCCACGCCCCGACGGAAGAGAAGGACGATGCGACCAAAGATTCCTTCTATGAGCGCCTGGAACGTTCCTATGAGCGCTGCCCCCGCCACGACATAAAAATCGTGCTTGGCGACTTCAACGCCAGGGTGGGCAAGGAGGGAATTTTTGGTCCCACAGTCGGAAAATTTAGCCTGCACAACGAAACATCCGGTAACGGACAGAGGCTGATCGACTTCGCCGGGGCCCGAAACATGGTAGTCTGCAGCACCAGATTCCAGCATAAAAATATACACCAAGCTACCTGGCTGTCTCCTGATCGAAAAACGCGAAACCAGATCGATCATGTTGTGATAGATGGAAGACATGCTTCTAGTGTATTAGATGTACGTACGATCCGAGGACCCAACATCGACTCGGATCATTACCTTGTTGCAGCCAAACTGCGCACACGCCTCTGTGCAGCGAAAAGCGTCCATCTAACTACGCAGAGAATGTTCGACATCGAAAAGCTGCAATCACAACAGACAGCCAGAAGATTCGCCACTCGACTCTCACTCCTGCTCTCAGAGAGTACTGCCCAACAAACCGGCATGCACGAGCAATGGAGCAATATTTCTCGTTCTCTACGTACCGCCGCCGAAGAAGAAATCGGATTCCGGCGAGCCCGAAAAAACAATTGGTACGACGAGGAATGTCATGCTGCCGCCGAAAGAAAAGATGCTGCCTATAGAGCCACGCTGCGATCGGGCGCAACGCGAGCCATGTGGGATCGCTACAGAGAGCTAAGAAAAGAAGAGAGACGTATTATCCGACAGAAGAAACGAGAGGCCGAAATACGTGAGTGCGAGGAGCTTGAGATGCTGGCCAATAGGAACAACGCCCGAAAATTCTACCAGAAAGTTCGGCGGCTTACAGAAGGTTTTAAGACCGGGGCGTTTTCCTGTAAGAACAAAGACGGCGATCTGGTGACCGACATCCAGAGCATTCTTAAATTATGGAGGGAACACTTCTCGAACCTGCTTAATAGTGATAGCTGCGCATGTCAAAGAGAATGTGATGATCCCGATACCCCAATCGTTGACGACGGAATTGACGTTCCGCTACCCGACCATGACGAGGTGAGAATAGCAATAACGCGGCTAAAGAACAACAAAGCCGCGGGCGCCGACGGACTGCCGGCTGAGCTATTCAAACATGGCGGCGAGGAGCTGGTAAGGTGCATGCATCAGCTCCTATGCAAAATATGGTCGGATGAAAGCATGCCTGCCGATTGGAATTTAAGTGTGCTCTGCCCAATCCATAAGAAGGGCGATCCTGCAATTTGTGCCAATTACCGTGGGATTAGTCTTCTAAATATCGCCTATAAGGTTCTAGCTAGCGTATTGTGTGAAAGGCTGAAGCCCACCGTCAACCAACTGATTGGACCTTATCAGTGTGGCTTTAGACCTGGAAAGTCTACCATCGACCAAATATTCACGATACGCCAAATCTTGGAAAAGACCCATGAAAGGAGAATCGACACACACCATCTTTTCGTCGACTTCAAAGCTGCATTCGACAGTACGGAAAGGAGTTACCTGTATGCCGCGATGTCTGAATTTGGTATCCCCGCAAAACTAATACGGCTATGCAAGATGACGTTGCTCAACACCAGCAGCGCCGTCAGAATTGGGAAGGACCTCTCCGAGCCGTTTGATACCAAACGAGGTTTCAGACAGGGTGACTCGCTGTCGTGTGACTTCTTTAACCTGATGTTGGAGAGCATCGTACGAGCCGCAGAACTTAATCGCTCAGGCACAATTTTTATAAGAGCGTACAATTGTTGGCGTATGCCGATGATATTGACATCATCGGCCTTAACAACCGCGCTGTTAGTTCTGCCTTCTCCAAGCTGGATAAAGAGGCAAAGCGAATGGGTCTGGTGGTGAACGAGGACAAAACGAAGTACCTCCTGTCATCAAACAAACAGTCGGCGCACTCGCGTATCGGCACCCACGTCACTGTTGACAGTTATAATTTCGAGGTTGTAAAAGACTTCGTTTATTTAGGAACCAGCATTAACACCGATAACAATGTCAGCCTTGAAATCCAACGTAGAATCTCTCTTGCCAACAAGTGCTACTTTGGACTAAGTAGGCAATTGAGTAGTAAAGTCCTCTCTCGACGAACAAAACTAACACTCTACAAGACTCTCATCATGCCCGTCCTAACGTATGGCGCAGAAGCGTGGACGATGACAACATCCGATGAAGCGACGCTTGGAGTGTTCGAGAGAAAGATTCTGCGCAAGATTTTTGGACCTTTGCACGTTGGCAACGGCGAATATCGCAGACGATGGAACGATGAGCTGTATGAGCTTTACGACGACATAGACATAGCGCAGCGAATAAAGATCCAGCGGCTACGTTGGCTGGGTCATGTCGTCCGAATGGATACAAACGCTCCGGCACTGAAAGTATTCGATGCGGTACCAGCTGGTGGTAGTAGAGGAAGAGGAAGGCCTCCTCTGCGTTGGAAAGATCAGGTGGAGAAGGACTTGGCTTCACTTGGTGTGTCCAATTGGCGCCGGTTAGCACGAGAAAGAAACGACTGGCGCGCTTTGTTAAACTCGGCCAAAATCGCGTAAGCGGTTATCGCGCCAATTAAGAAGAAGAGAAGAAATACACTCCGAGGTTTGCCATTGTCTGTCGAGGAGCGACCGTTATTAGAAAAAAACGGTTTCTTTTATTTGATATTTCAAGCACGGAGATTCGAACCTATACACTCCCGAATGGTATTGACGTACCCACCCATTCGGCTGCAGGGGCCACTTATAAATTTAATATATCGATAAATCGCGATGCAAAACGTTGCATCTTCACTGCTAAAGGGAGGGAAATGATAATGTTGTAGTTTATGAAGTATTTATGTAAATACACATTTTTAGACAATATGATATATACGTACTCGTGTGTATGAGCATTGCCCATTTATTTGTCTTTCTAAGAACCTCCATTCCAAAAGTAACTTAATCCTTAATTAAAATACCAAAACTTCCTGTTTCACCTTTATTTTAGAGCCTATGGAAATAGAGTATACTTTTCACCTTAATAGTCTACTTTACTTTATATATGTATGTATGTATATTCATACACACATATTATCATAATTTCTTTACCTGCCCACCTTCGGCTTGATTTTGCTCGTATGTCATCGAATATGACTTCCATCATTCATTTTTCCAAATGTGTGCAGATAAAAGATATGACAAAAGTCATTTACAAAAATGCATGGCCATTGTGATGGCATTCAAGAATTAATAGAAGTATACACAGAGGAGAATAAAAGCACATTAGAAAAAGGAAGTGAAGAGAGAAGTTTTAAAACGAAAAGAAAAGCGTACATATCAACAGGACAACCTTGAAACCAGGCGATTAGTAATAAACTATTCACTATTAAAACAGACTGAGTATTTGCAGTGTGATAGTGCATCTCGATAACAACGGTTCGGAACCTGGTTTACCAGCTATACATCCAGAGAAATTAGCCCAAAGAAATCGAATAACTTGACCTAAACGGCGGCCAATTGACTGGTATACTTTTGGGTTTAATTGAGCACAAAAAGCGCGTGATAAAACAATAAATTTCTATGTCAGTTAGATTAAGTTAGGCGGACTCCTTTTAGAAACGTTTACTCGGCTGCCATAAGAGCTTATTGTAATCACTAAGAAAGATTTTCGCCAAACCTATTCATACATATCCAAAAATCATTCACAGACAGTGTGTGTAGACTATGAAGTTCCTCGAATAAGTAATCTATCGGAAATCTGCTGGCCATTCCCAAAAAGTTGTATAGAATCGGCGTCAATCTTATCTTTATGACCACCGCAGAAGTTCTGTATTTTTGGTGAGCCCAGTCAACCCTTCCAACGTGCCAGAAAGTGCCTAAACTGTCTAGATCCTAGAAGAAATGAAGAGGTAAAAAAATCTGTAGCACATTCTTTAAAGCGCAAGTCATTAGCATAGAAGGAGCTGAATGTATTTTGACTCCTCCTCACTTCCTTTCTACAGCGGCAGAAATCCTTATACCAGTCTTCAAATCAAAAGCAACTATTTCAATATCTCGGTGGTATTTTCATGAGCTCGCACTTTGTTTGTCTCAATAAATTCCATGTTCCTTTTTCGTCAAGTGGTGGCCAAATGAACTTGCAGAGACATGACAGTAGTATCTTCTCTCTAAATGACATTAGTGTCTTCTCTGTTTTTGTCTTCTACTTGTAAACACAGAAAACCTAGATTCACACCCTTTTGCATCTCCCACGTTTGAGCCCTCCTTTCTTGGAACATTAACATGCACAGAAACTCATTGTGGTTGATCTGTTGAAGAGGTGATAGGTAGCGTTCATATTTTCAAAACAATTTCGAGTTATTCGTTGCCAACCTAAAGGCTTTATTTGCAGTCCGATTATCTACAACGAAGAGGGGCCTAAAACGACAATACTCAACCAAACTCGTCAACATTGCTGTTATGTCAATTGCATAGATCTCGACATGAAAACACTACGTGTAATGGACGATAAACCTCTAAATATCTCTCGAATTGCTGGGCGAAGATGTGTAATTCTTTTCTAGAATCCAATTTTAATGCATCTGTATGTTTGGAAATCTCATCATTGCATGGAATAATATATGTTTCTTAGACACTTCTGTCCAAAATTGGTTTCAGAGTTATGATAATTTCAGCATCTTACTCTAAAAGCTTCTTCACACGTATTGTTTAAATATTATACGCAGATGGCTCAAAACTCGAGGGCAGGGTGGACTTCTGTAGAGTCTTTCAGGCTGAACTGATGGCAATAGTGAAAGCTGCGACACTGATACAGTCTGATGCGATATTCGGAAATGATATCTAAATTTTCACTGATAGCCAAACGGCGATAAAATCACTCACAAAGTAGTCGCCAACCTCCAAGGCTGTCATGCACATCTCTTAACGATATAGCCATTGTAACATTGAGGTGAACTGCAGAACCGATTAACTATCGAGACTCGGCACCAAGTTGCCTGATGAGTACACTGACAATAACATAGGTATACCCTTACAGACATGTAAGCTACTTAATTTTGAGAAAATTGTAAGAGTAGCGAATGAAAGATGGCGTAATGGAACCGCCTACAGAATCGCCCGACAATTGTGACCGACTCTCAATGCTAAGCGCACAGAATCTCTGCTAAGCCAAAATAAGCACAGTCGTAGCACACTGATTCTAGTTATATTGGGGCACTGTATAATAGGCAGACACGTCCAGAGAATGGGTGTGCAAACACATGAATTCTGCAGAAGCTAGATGGGATGAGGAAGAGGAAGAGACAATCTCGCACCTTATGTGCCACTGTCCTGCTCTATCCAGACGTAGGTTTACTATTCTGGGTAAACAATTTGTTAATGAGTTGAAAGATATCAGTTCTGCAGAAATCAGATATATTCTAAAATTTCTGAAAAGCACACACAGGTTTCAAGAGAGATAGGGACAAGCTCCCCACTCGGCATCACAATGGGCTATGAGCCTGAGTGTGTCCCACAGGACAAATCAAAGGTATTTTTGACAGCTTTAATTAAAAAATATTTTTTAAAAGGGTTGTCACAAAACTTTTCAATATAAATTCTTTCATAAAATATAATAAATATCAAATAGGAGGTACTTTAGAAAACATTAATTTTCTACATATATTCTTTTCTACAACGGATATTATTAACAGGGTATTTTTGACAGCTTTAACTCAAAAATATTTTTGAACAGGATTGCCACCTAATATTTATTATAAACTCTTTTACGAAATGGATATCAAATGAAAGGTATTTTTTAAAAAGCTTTAATCCAAAAATATTTTTGAATAGGGTTTCCACTAAATATTCAATATAACATTTTTTAATAAAAAGGCTATCGAAAGGAAAAGCATTACTGGCAGCTTTCAATAAAATATGTTTTTGAACAGGGTTGCAAATATTGCAGTCATGTTATATTTTCAATATACATTTTTTTATAAAAAAGTGATCGCACAAAAGATGTTACTGACAGCTTTAATTCAAATATATTTTTGAACAGAGTTGCCATACAAGCTTTAACCCATTCCATCCCATTGTACTCGCTTGAGTACAGAAAAAGCATCTTTTTCGAAACGATGTCAAAAGCCAACGCTTACAAATTTTTAAATGTACTCGCCACTTTATAATACAGAGCAATGTCGAAAAGGAATACACATGTTTCTCCTTCTTTTTTTTGAGTCCCGTTATCCGTTATTCACTTGTCTTTGCGTGCACGTTTGCTATTTTTCTTCTTTTCATGGTTTAGTTTGCAATAAGCTCTCTGTTTCACAAAATCTAAGTTATTACGGAAAAAGTTCAGTGTTGTAATATTCATAATACATATAATTTGTATACTTTATACCAAAAAAACGAAAAAAGTTGTGGAAAAGTGCATTTCGGTAGGTTTAAATTCTAGTGTACTCGCATGGGTACAGTGGGAACATTCATATATATTTTGTGTGCATATTTCATGTAGATTTGTCAATGGATGTAAAAAAATTTTACGGAAATAGGTTTCATAACCTTTCTGTGGCCACCGACTATATTGAATCAAGCGACCGTAGTCACTTCGACTTCACTATTATACCGCCAAATACCCACTGTGACACAGATGAGGAGGACATTGAAGAGGATAATATATTGCGTGATGATATTCCAACCTTGGAATCGTATTTTTCGATTCTTCTTTACGTCATATGACCTTCTTAGAATTTTGAAAGAACAAGGATTTAAGGCTACTGGGACTGTTCGTGAACGGCGGACCAAAAAATGTCCTCTGAAAACGAACAAAGAACTACAAAAGAAGCAACGATCTCCCCGTTTGATTTTATGTAAGTTTATCATAATGATTTATTTGAATAGTTGTTTTGTAACAAATTTTGTAGGTTTTCTGACTCAGGAATACTTTTTGTGACGTGGAATGACAATAGCGTTGTGACAGTGGGAACAAACTTTGATAGAATTGAACCTTTACATACCGTCAAACGATGGTCAAGACAAGAGAGGCGCAAGGTGAATGCCCATCAGCCGAAGTTGATAGCGGAATACAACTCAGGAATGGGAGGAGTTGACCTCCACGACCAAGCTTTGAATACTTACAATATAAAGTTTAGAGGAAAGAAATGGTGGTGGCCTCTTTTCACCACAATGATAAGCTCGTGCGTAGTAAACGCATGGAAGCTTTATAAAATGGCAAGTAAGAGTCAATGCGACTTGTTGCAATACCAACGTGAAATTGTGCGATTTTATTTACGCAATTATAATATCCGGGACATATCTTCAAAACAATCGACAACGGCATCAATAGCTGGTTCCTCATATAACCATTTTCCCAAAAGGATATCGAATCAGCTGAGGTGCAGGGAGTGTCACCAAATAATTCGATGGATTTGCGAGTTATGCAATGTAGCCCTTTGCGTAGAGAGAGAATGTTTCAAAAACTTCCATACTGTTAACCGAACTAATAACCAAGGAAGTCTTTGAAAGTGTCTTTTTATTTAATACTCCATATTTTCATATACAGGCAATGTATATACATATTATCCCATTGTACTCGATTGGGTACAGCCCAAAAAATGCATTTCTTTGATTTTTTTTCGTGTTTTTTTTTTTAAGGAGCTTAATTACACTATTTCAATAAACGTTTTATAAACGCATTTAAAAAAAAATTGTTTTATATAGGGTTGGGATTTAATGGGTTAATTAAAAACAATTTTTGGACAGGTTGGTTGTATGCTCTATTTTAATTTGCTAGAATACAAATTAACGATACACGCTCGTATGGGCGTTACCCTTAAGTTTACTCTTATAAAATTACCACTTATTTTAAATTATTTAAAATTTTAATATTATAAAATATCACAATCTGATTAAAATGAATGACCATTTATACAGTTTTAACTTTAAAATATTTATGAAAAATGTAGACTATCTAAAAAAGTTAGTAACAAGCTACTAAAGGGCAAGAAATGTATGGCATTTTAGACACCTGTCATCTAAAAATGTGTAATAAGGCTGCCACATTTTTTTATATGAAATATAGTAGCAATTTTTATATAAAATTCACAAAAATTTCTGTATTCAAGCTGAAAAGACCATTTATTTGCAACTAATATTGTGTTGCTTAATTTAATTTTCAATTGATAAAATAAACAGCAAATGACGAGAGAATGTCAAACTCTTGAGGAACATTATTATATGCACAGTTATATTAGAAATTCTGTAATACCTTTATATTTTTCCGAAAACAGCACGAGCTATTGGCTTAAAAGTTTGCCTCTTTTAGCTTCAAATTGTTGTTTTTATAACAGCATAAACAAATTGTTTGTAAGGACGGGGATATTTTTGGAAAAAAATTATACGATCTTATTACACAGGCCGACAAAATTTAACCAACATTCAGACCCAGAAACCAGACTATATATTTCCGAAGGTTTATAATGCGCTGAATCCAAATCTGGCCTCAGAATTGCTCTATCAGCTCTGGTTTTCGAGATATCCTAACCTAAAAGTGCAAAAAACCCCATTTTTGCCCATATTTGAGGTTATGTAGCCTTGCAGATGTTTTCTTTCACCAAAATTAAAGGATGGCATCTTTAAATACAATCCTTCTTTTTTCAAATGGCGTTTTGTTTGCTCAAATATCATTTTTTTTCGCAGAGATATCGCATTTTGAAATTTTCATGGGCAAAAATGGTGTTTTTTGCACCTTTAGGTTAGGATATCTCGAAAACCAGAGCTGATAGAGCAATTCTGAGGCCAGATTTGGATTCAGCGCATCATAAACCTTGGGAAATATATAGTCTGGTTTCTGGGTCTGAATGTTGGTTAAATTTTGTCGGCCTAGTTCCATTAAACACGAAAGATACGATTATTGTAAAAACTCAAACTAATAAATTAATTTTAGTTATCAATCCGAATTTTGCATGGACAGAGAAGCAGATATTAGTTTAAATTATTTCGGATACTTTTCCTTGTAGACTAGTGTTATTACAGGCAAATTACAATTGACGAATTCAGTACTAGTTAAGTAAAGTATCAATAAGGTCACTCACAGCAGCAAAGGTCACTCACTTGGCAACTCCCAGGACAATCAAAATCAGTTCATACAGAAAAGAAAATAAACTCGAAAAGTTTCTAATATGGTCGTATGCATCCCGGGGATTTCTCTGTAGGGTAGTCGTTAAGTAAGCTAGAAATAAGTAAAATTCACAGATGCCATTTCTCTCATTTTCACTTTAGTACTGTGACCGTGGCCTTGTGCATTGAAACTCTCAATAAGAAAAATATGGTAATTACTTTAAAATAAAATTAACGCTTAATATAAGATTTGTACAGATTTGATGCATGAAAATATGGATAAGAAGCAAAGCTTAAATTTTCCGCGCAGCAAAGGGTACTTAAGACACTTTCAACTAAGAAAATTAAAAGCGAAAAAACAAATTTTTTAATTAAGCACCACAGACGATGCCACAAATTGTAGAAGCTTTTAGCACACTCATTCGTGGTCTAAGATAAGTGCTTATGAACTAAAGTGCTGGTGGTAGCGAGAGCGATGAGTTTGACATTTTATACAGTTTTCATTACTGTGTGGCAACAACAACGAAATTTCAACGCTCCCGGTAACCGTGCACGGGAGCAAAATAACAAACTCAACTGAACTCAACTCGGCAACAACTAACTAACTAACTAACCAACTAACAAACTATGTACGAG
Source organism: Anastrepha fraterculus (assembly GCA_037575425.1). Taxonomy (NCBI): domain Eukaryota; kingdom Metazoa; phylum Arthropoda; class Insecta; order Diptera; family Tephritidae; genus Anastrepha; species Anastrepha fraterculus. The sequence continues at coordinate 57,102 of JAYXIM010021798.1, read as the reverse complement.
TATATAGTATGGATGAGCAGAGTGCCACGAAACTTTATCCAACAACCGAAGGCGAAATCAAGTGGCAGGAACACGCAATGGCAGGCAGTAGCAACATTACAATGCCCCTACTTGCACATACATACAACACTTTTTGCCTTGTTAAATTTTTGTTCACGAATTTATTGTATGAAGAAGAGGAGCAGCAAAATGTGCATACTTATCCAACACCGAACAAACCGAAGACCAAAAAAACATTCAGTAAACCCCAATTGCCAAGTCGTGCTACACCGGTATTTTGATGCTGTGTTCCGCAAATTTCCCAACTTTGTGATGGTAGTCATCGAAAAGTTAATTTCCCAAAAACATGGCAATTAGTGCGAAAAATCTACGAAACACCAAATGTCCAGATAGCAGCAATTCAGACACAATAATAACAACAACAAGAGCAATATGGTACTGTGATTCCGAAAAACATTTGACTGAAGAGCTGAGAAGTCGGCAAATAATGTGTTTGTGTTTGTGTTTAAGTATGTATAGCAACAAACCAGATGCGGTGGGTATCCATTCATTCAATTCCGTTCCACAACCGTCAAACCACTCAGCGTCTACCGCAACTAGTGATCAATTGCCACAACAAAGGGGCTAGGTGTGCTGTAGGTGGAAAGACCCAGAAAGAGAGATGAAGAGAGAGAGGTAGAGGGGAGGGGGATAGAAAAGCTTGGTGCGTAATACTTTTGCTCGCTTTCAAGCAGCTGTAGGCAGCTAGTAGGCTGTTTCAAAGGGAGTTTCATAAAGCCGGTGATGTCAAAATGGCTCTTAGTACGATTTGTTCTCGTACGGGCAAAATTGCACTGTATTCAGATTTTTAAAAATTTTAATAGTTGATCAAACAAAAGTTTTGCCTTCAATGGCGTGCACCGTTTTATCATGTTTGCTCCAATTTTCGAGATAACACTATTTGAAAATTTCCATTTCTCTGCTCTCTTTAGCAATCACCAATTGAGCAGACACGCTCGCGGCTCCTGATAGTGGCTGGAATACCATGCGCTGAAAGCTTCTCAGCTCTTTCTCTTCAGCATCCCTGCTTTTTTGTTGCTAATATTAGTATTAGCCGCCTTTAGGATTTTTAATTAGCCGGACAGCGCTTTTCCATTCGTCTGCTTACGTATCTCTCTTGTCCCTTTGTTTTTTAATACATATTCTTGTTTAAAAGATGTACGAAATGGTCGAGGTCGAGTGTAACCAATTAAAAAGGCCATACATTTATTTAAAAAAGTACTTTGATTCAATTCAAAGTAAAAAATGTGTGAAAATAATACAAAATTAAGAATCAATTTACTTGATATGACCACCTTTCGCCTTGACTATGGACTTGAGACGGTCCAGAAACGAGTCGCAAGCTGCCTGAATGCCTCTTACAGTTATTTTGGCCCACTCACGGACAATGACTTTTTTGAGCGCCCCGAGGCTGGTTGATCTTTTAGTTGGGACCTTGCTCTCCAAAATGGTTCAAAGATAATAATCCATTGGATTCGTGTCTGGGGAAACTCAAAGCCATTGTGTGGTCGTTGTGAAATTCGGAACTTTGTTTTTTAGCCATTCTTGGCTCATTCGAGCTTTGAGAGATGGCGCCGAGTCCTGTTGAAACGTCCGTGGTCTACCACCGAAATATCTGTCTGCTCACATTTCCGATAATATTTCGCATTTACCTTGACGCCAGGCTCGACAAAAACGACTGGAGAGCGCCCATCTGCGGTTACTGCTTCCCAAACTATTACCTGTGACGGGTACTGCCTTCTGGTGGCCAATCGATGACTCAAATTCTCGTATGAACGGTCGGTCAGGTTTATTTGAGTTGTGGGAGTTTACAATTGTTCAATTTGAAAAATCAGAAAACACAATATTCGGAAATTGACCGCTTTCGGTCAAGCGAAGCAACTCCTTCGCTCTCTCAAGTCTGATTTGTTGCTGCTTTGGTGTGAGATCATGCACCTTTTGGATCTTGTAAGGCTTGACTTTGAGATCATTTTTCAGTATTCGGCGGATACTACCGTGAGATATTTTCAGTTCTTTCGCCATTTGATTCGTACTTCCTCGGGGATTTCGCTCAAGTCGCCTCTTCACTTTTTGAACTATTTCACGTGACGTTGCAGTCTTTTGACCACCTCCATGACGTTTCGCGATGCTATCATTGTAACGAGTAATGGTGCGATATACAAAAACTTTATTTACTTTAAGGTGCTCGCGCTCACGATTGTGATTTTCCAGCTAAATATAACGTTTGAAATCCATTACTGATTTTCTTTTTTCGCGTTTACTCTCGGCAAAATACTTCCGCGCGCTTGTACCTAAATAATATTCTGGACAGTCATTTAGCCAACTAACAGACAGAGACAGCTGATGCCCGTGTATCAGCTGCGCGAGCGGTCTGAAGTTGGTTACACTTCGAGTGCCGAACCCTATATAAATATGTATACACGTCATTATTTTTAGGTTTGTGACCGAGCCCCTCCTCTAATTTGTGTTGTGTAACTTGCTGTAGTTCCTCGAATGGAGAAACCCAAAGTTTCGCCTCTAAAAGGCAGAGACTTTTTAAGAGAAGCTTTTTAATGCACTCTTCGGTTTGTCATTGTCTGCCGAGGGGCGCATACGGCGGCCGCTTTGGGGCATTACAGAAACTCTGCTATTTTTTATGCCGTATGAGGGTTATCAGGGGCATAGAAATAGTGCAGCCATAACGATCTATCTCTATTGATAAGAACTGCAACACTTTGTATGACTTTAACAAAACATCGCTAAGGTGTTTACGAGAGTCGTTTGAAAAGCCCGTGTAACAATAAAAACTACTTAATTTTTTGGGGTAAAGCATTTTTATCTTTCGACATAGTCTCTAGTTCTAGCTTGTTGGTCTGTTTGGTGTTCAAGTCTGAAAAATAGGCGTTTATTTCTGCAATCCCCGTCTCATTTGAATAAAATATTTTTCCCGCCAGACACTTTTTCCAATTGGGTAGCAAATAGTAGTCGGAGGAGTCCGCGGGAACCAAGTCTGGAGAATAAAAGGAAGGTGAAATGAGTTGGAACCATATTTCTATTAATTCTGCGAACATAACTGCTGAAGAGTGAGCTGTCGCGTTGTTGAGATGGAAAAGGATTTTTTGAAAATTACTCCGCTTCTCCGATTCAAACGATTGCCAAACACTAAGAAATAAATCTATTTGGCTGAAACTTGGTGTGAGTTCTTCCAAGAGATCCTACTAACTAAGCATAACCTTGGTACGCGCCAGTAGTGGCATCGCTCTGACTCATCGCTCAAACGACCCTCATACTACGCCAAGTAAGAAAAAAATGTGAAAGAATGTGATCTTATGTGATATCTATCTAAACTCGAAAAATGTCCGTCTTAACGGAAATACTCTTATATTGCCTTGGTGTTATTAGACGTCTTCTCTCTGGCATACGAGTACACCTTCTTCGTAGAAATTGTAAAAGCTTTGAGATTTCTTATCCTGAGGGTTTTTCAGAACTAATTCTGCCTGTATTCTTGTGAATTGACATTCGGTTGCATTGCCAGTTTAGTCAACAAAAACAACAAAATGCTCACAGCCAAGGTACTAATTTTTTCCAGTTACTCGTGATTGGCTATGCCGGCATTTAACCTTTTCGACCAGTTTATACAAACACCTTTCACACAGTCTATGTAGAAGTAAATATATAATTTTCGCACAATCCATGTGAATACCTTTCCCACAAGGGCAACTATTATGTGGTAACAAACAAACAAAAGTAGCAGCCTCAGTGAAGCTATCTAAGTAACTATATACATTGTGAAGCATATTGTCGAATCTGAACTGTGCATTCTTTCATTTAAATCATCGGCCATTCTATACATTATTCTACGGCATTTTTCCCACCCCATAGACTTGTGCGTTTTTGAGTAATTAATTAATAACCCAAAGTTGTAGGGGTAGCCTCCTTCCTACTCCGTTCACGTGACTATTACTTATTGCTATTTTAATACTTTGTTACTGTTATTGTTCTATTTTGTTGTTCCAGCTGCAAGCCGAGCTTTGTAAGTTCCACTTTCAGCTCAGCAACACATTACATCACACCACACCCCCTGTTCAGCTACTTGCCACTTAATATCGTCATGACTTTTCCCACATCAATCAAAAGTTTGCCATCAACATCACTAAAGTTATCCAACATTGCCATGGGCGAGCGAATAGTGAACAACATTGAGTGAGCTGAAGTGTGTTGGACGAAAGGTCGGAAGTAGAGCGGCGTGGGTAGTTAAAGTGAGACTACAACGAACGTAATAAAGAATGAGTGGGCAAACATTTGGAGGAAGTTGATCGGAGATGACAGTGGTCTGGTGTGAGACAACTTTTGTATTAACACGAAGATGTACAAGGACGTTGACGATGATGATGACGATGAACAAGAGTACTACTTGTCAACATAGCTTTCAAAAGAATATCCATTGACGTTGATGGAAGGAAAGAATGTATAAATAAGATCTATAGGATGCTGAAAAAAAAAACAAGAAAAAAGAAAACATAATAATAGTACAAGTGAGTGATGAAATTGGAAAATGATTTTGATTAAGATGTTCGGCAGGCGAGACGAATTTGTGAAAAATTAGCATTGAAAAAATAAGGGCAAGTAAAATATTCGCATGCTGATGAAGTAAGACACAGTCAAGCTGGAGACAGAAGAATATGACAGGTGTATACCTATGAAACAGGATTTTTCCTTTAAATAATAAAAATACCAATTTGATACTCGCAAATGGGTTTTAATGCAAAATTCAAATCTAAAAGTATTACAGGGTGGGCCATTCAGCGTTTGCTTTTTGAACCAGATGCTTTCCATTTCAATTCAACCGGGCTATTCGGGTCATGTTCTTCGATTTCGATTTAACTGAAATATGTTGCTCTCTGGTCAAAATAATGAGACACGTATTTTTTTCACCCGAAACAAATTTTTTTCAAGAGTTAACGGCAATGTTGTTTTTGGGCTCAAGCTCGATTTTTTTTTTTTAAATAAGAAAATTTTTTTTTTAATTGCCCATAACTTAGTCAAAAATGAACCGATTTTAATAATTCTGGGTTCAAAATGATCGTAATTACTTACACGCGAGACTTCATGTAGAAAAAGTTAGTCGAAAATTTTTTATTTAGCATTTATTTCGAATGGTCGTGGCAGTCATTTGAACGATATTATTTTTCATTCATAAATGACAATGTTCAATCTTCAAAATAAAAAAAAAAAGTTTGGAAAAATATTGATTAGTTTTTTTTTATAGCCGATTCAAAAAGCAAATTTTACATGGCCCACCCTATATTAGAAAATGCTAAATTATATTTTATTTAAAGTAATGACCATTACTATATACACATTTGTGAATGGGTTGCCAAAAAAAAAATGTCGAGGCTTTCTTCCACACCTCTCCAAAAAAACGAAGTGCTTCTCTAGGGGTGCGTTCGAAAGAAAATAAGATAGGATTATAGGTTGTTCAATAAGCTTTGCGGCACATTTTTTGTTTACAACCCACTTAGTATCGAGAATATGGAGGGTTTAAAAGCAAAGGAATTTTATGAAAATTTATAAGGACTTTTGGCCATCAATTGAAATAAAAAATAAATAAATGGCGCGTACACTTCCGTTAGGTGTTTGACCGAGCTGCTCCCTCTATTTGTAATGTCCGTCTTGATGTTGCTCCAAAAATGGAGGGACCTTCAATTTTAAACCGACTCCGAACGGCAAATGGTTTTCATGAGAAGCTTTTCATGGCAGAAATACACTCGGAGGTTTGCATTACCTGCCGAGGGGCGACCGCTTAGAAAAAACGTTTTCTATCATTTTACTGTTTCATGTATTGGAGATTCAAACCTACGCACTACCGAATGGTAGTCACACAGTTAGTACAGTAGAATGATAGGTTGCTCTATTTAAATGTTGTCGTAAAAGCCGTGAAGGCGATCCACGTCAGGGACGTCCAAAAACCGCAACAACAACAGAAATCGTAGAAAAAATACAGGATATCGAATTGGAAAAACGTCGAGTGACTGAAAGGGATTAAGTAGAAGCTCTAGCCATCTCAGTGGGCACTGTAAGCAATATTTTGACTGAAGTATTGGGTTTCAGAAAGCTGTGTGCACAATGGATGCCGCATTCGTTAACAATGGAACAAAAACCCATTCGAGTGCGGATTTTTCAGCATTAGAGCGTTAGGATAAAGTGGATTTTGGATTTGTATTTTCACTATGGATGAGGCTTGGATCTATGTAACACCATGATCCTAAATCAAAACAAGTGGCTAAAAAGTGGTGCGAAATGGTTCCTCGACTGCGAAACGAGTTCAGGTTCAAAATCGGCCGAGAGCGTGATAGCATCAGTTTTTTGTGATGCGAAAGGAATTATGTTAGTGGATTACTTGCGAACTGGTAAAACAATAAATTCTAAATATTATTGTAATCTTTTAGATTAGCTGAAGAAAAGATTGGTGAAAAAATACCCAGTTTGCAAAAGAAAAAAATTCAATCAACATTTTTATCAGGGCAATGCATTGTGTCCCAAGAGCTTTTTGACAATCTATGAATTAAAGCTCGAATTGTTGGAGCATCCACCGTATTCACCAGATTTGGTCCCTAGCGACTCCAGACCGAAAAAAATGCTTGCGTGAAAAGCGTTCTTCATCAAATGATGAGGTCATAACAGCTGTGGAAGTGCATTTTGCAGCCCTTTCAGATTCTTACTTCAGGGATGAAATTCATGAACTGGAATCTCGTTGGAACAAGTGGGCAGATCTTCAGGGAGACTTAAAGTGTTTTTGAAATCATACAATTGTGCTTTTCTTATCGAACCGCAAAACTTTTGAGCAACCGAGTAAATTTGGTTAATAGGTAAGCTGATAAAAAATTACTCTTTGCTGGCTCTTTTCATGTTTTTTTCTTTGTTTTTTTTTGGAGGAAAAAAAATCGTTCACGTTGAGCTGTAACAATTTCCCCTGCTTTTAGAAGCTTGCAAAAGCTGATGATGTTCCTCTATATGAATTGAGGAAAAAATGTGTTGGTGAGAGAAAATTGTTGTTATGAACTGGATGTTGTTAGTAGAGAAATTTCCATAATAGATAAAATTTGATGTTGCAGCTGTAGTATACCAGAGCAAATTAAGAGTGAGTTCCGATTTAAAAAATTACCCACACAAGGAATATCCTTGTATTTTTACTATGAGCGGTTCCATGTCAAGTGATCCAGGTAGTTTGGACATTGTCGTCAAATTTTTCAAAATTCGTTTATTTGTAATCTTCAGTCATGAAGCAATAATTAATCGTGATGCAAGGTGTACAAATTTCACCCTATGTGAGCCATCTTGAGCTACTTAACAAATCCGTGATGTCCTCTTGGAAAAGAAACATTTTCCTTCAAAGCGAATTCTAAAGAAAAAGTGCTCAAAAGCATATAAATTAAAACTTTTGCTAAAAATATTAGCAGGTAATACTGCTTTTCTTGTGACACAAAACGTGGACCAAAAAGGGCGTTAAGATTGTGGATATGCCAAAAAACAAAATGAAATGAAAAGTTTAGGTGAAATCGTGCGCCATTTTATCGCGGAAGAGCACGAAGTTGTCTAGTGATGCTTTTCCGATGCCTTTTCATATATTGAGCCTGAGACGGGAGATCATTGGATTGAGGCTTTTACATACGTCCAGAGTTTTCAAAAAATCGATTTTTTTACAGATTATAATTTTTTATAGTTTTAGACGTATTTCTGTGGAAGTCGATTGTAAAAACTCCCCATAGATACAAAGTTATAGTAGCAGAAGCTTTCGACAAATTCGACCGGGCACCCGTCAACCATTATATGCCCTGTTTTATTGTGGTTGACTCTCTCAGTCAACCTTTGTCTTGGCGATGTTGACCTCTTCTTGTGACTAGACTGCCCGCCTTCGCTTACATGCCAGTGAGTTTGTGAGAGAGGAGGCAGATGTCATCGACAAGGTCCAGATCCTCAAGATTTCTGGTAAACCTCCATATCATACGTTTTTTGTGCTCATGACATCGTCTAGGACGATGGCGAAAAGGAGAGGCGACGGCGACAGGGGACAACCTTGCCTTACGTCTGCGTGAGATGGTGAATCGGTCGCTAATGTTGCCGTTGTGAAGCACTGCCCGTTCGGAGTTCTCGTAAAGGGATCTGATGAGGTGGAAAATAAAAAAAACCAAAAACAAAAAACAAAAACAACAAAACAGAAAACAAATTCCAGTAAGGTTTTGAAATTAATTTAAAATCGAATCTACATTGGAAAAAATTTCTCTACCATGCCAATATAGGTACCAATTTCGTTAAAACTCTATCAAATACAAAGTAAGTCTTCAACTCAAATTGGCTATGCTTGAACGGTATGTACTTCCATTCGCATATACTTATACACATACATACACATACTTGTACCTGCACTCGTAAGTATCCCACTCTTTTGCTGTGTATGTTGTACCAACATCAGCCAGCCATTCCAGCTCTGATCAATTGAAAGGCACTTGAGCTCAAAAAGCATTCAACAAGCAGAAAAGATAGAAATGTTGCAAAACCGGAAACCACTAGAATACTTGGAGTCAATAATGAAAATGGAATGGCGAACTCCTTTACGACTAGTAAGTTCAGAGATGCAACAATTCTCTGAATACCTTTTGGTTCGAAGTCACTTTGCTGTCCAAATGAAAATGCGAAATTGAAACAAAAACAAAATGTTTCAGAAGAAGCATGAGAAACCATGTAGGTTGGTCTTTCCATTGTTGATTGTTTGATACACTGCTGAACTGGTTAGTAGATGAAGAGCTAGCTAGAGAAAAATGTATTAAGGTAGTATGCGGTTGAACAGCAACTGTCATATGGTAAATCAAGTTAAGTCAAGTCAATCGTTTTCTATGTTTTTTTTTAGAAACAAAAAATAAAAAGAAGAAACATTAATTCAAATTTAATTTTTCAATTTAGGCAGTCCTCTGTTCTTTATCCGAGCCAATTCCACTGGGCGATGGATCCGGGCTTCGAAATGAGAACTCAAAAGCATTGGATGAATAATATTTTTTAGGAACTTTCGAGTTGTAATTGCATGATTTGTCTTGCTACAGAACGAAATCATCTTCAATTGCACGCTTACCTTCATGAATCAATCAAATCTTTCAACAAACCCAAATAAGCTTCCAATTATTTTTGCCCTTGAGTACTAGTATTTCCTTACAGCGATAACTGAGCTGCTGGAAATTATCCAACAATGTCTACAGGTCTGGCGACTAGGTGTTTGAGGCTCCTTAGTGTGCTTTTCCCGTGCCTATATCCCGTTTCTCTCCTCCAAAACATCAGCCTTTAAGTTTATATTATGGTATCAAAACGGCTCTCTAGTGCATTTGTAGTGTAACCGTGGGACAAACCTACCTTTCTACCTAAGCTGCAGTTTGACGCTGTCACGAAGCTTTAACGCGGGCATTGTGAGTAACGAACTGACTCAAAAAGTAGCAAACCCAAACCGATTATCGGTTTAGCAAGAACTGATGGATGGATCAATGGCTACATGTGCAAATAACAGAAAAACCGTTGGTGCATTCTCAACGCCTGTGAAACAACAAAGTGCTTTTTCCTCTCGAAAAACCGAATAAGGTGACAACGGAAATTCTTATTATGCTGAGAAGTAATGAGTTGCTGGCTGTATCGATCATGCCACACAAACCATGAGACCTATTTATGGATACTACAGACATTATTGATAACCCATTATGTGTTGCCGGTGTAGGATGGAAATTCAGAAAAGTTAATCATGGATTTATTTAGGTCAGAGATATTGCGAGAATAGATCAGTCAAATTCTCTATTCTTTGACAAACTTCTCAGAATCAAAAAGTCCGGAGAAAAATTAATCAAATAATAGCAGAGAAATTAATCAAATAATAGCGCACCTTTCTCCCTGTTTTCCCCGTCTCATACTTCCTGTCTTTATGATCTCACGGCATACTTAAATTCAACCAACTTAATCCACTATATATTATTTTCCCCACTCCTCATGCGGAAATGTATCCACAAATGAATCAGTTCTTTAGTCCATTCAGTCCGTTGGACTTAAGTCGTGATTTTGTGCAGTTGGAGGACAGCAATTTCAACATATTTGCGCTAAACTAACATTTGGACGCCACTATATCCTATATGAAACATGGATTATCAAAACTTTCAGCTTTTCCTATCTTATCGGCGTAGAGCTTCATGCTCATTTGCAGATTTAGAGTGTAAATTCTGTTCAACTCGAAGGTGCTTTCCCTCTTCGCAAAGCCTTCAACGAATCGCGGATATACCTAGATGGCGCTATCTGACTTTTTAAAGAGTGTTTGGAAAGAGTTTGTAAAACAAAATCGATTGAATCTATTGCTAAAATGTTTTTTTTTTTAATCTTCTGCCGATTTTTATCCTAAAATTTTTTTTTATTTAGTTACTTTAGTTATCTCACGGGGTATCAACGCGTTGCGGGAAATCGTTACAGAGATGGCATGCAATTTTTGGGCGATCATTGGAGTAACTGCGTTGATTATAAAGTAATAAAAAAAATAGTTTAAATTAAAATTCGCTTGCATTTTTTTTTATTTTTACTTACTTATTTTTCAAATAAACCGTACTATGTACAATTTTTATTATTATAAACTTTTGAAAAATATTAAAGAAATCCGGCGTATTTATGAGGAATTATCCAAGAAAAAAAATATAATTGTAATGACTTTGAACAGCTCGAAATGAACCGTTATGTCTATACTTATTTAAAATAATGCCAAGTTTTTTAGTTAGATTACTTAAATACACAAATTTTCGGCCACCGCTGTACGTTGCATACATTGTACTGCACTAAAGTAGTGAGGAATACTGTGCAGTAGCCAAATTTTTTACATTCTCATAATGAATTTTTGTTTACACCTAAAACGCTTGCAGCTTAATTAAGAAAATTCAATAGTTCAATGACGGCACACGTCAAAGAAAAAAACCAAAGCGAAAACAAAATTTTAGAAAGTATGTTAAGAAGTAAGTTTGCAATCTTAAACTAGTTCAAAAATTATACTCAATTCTAATTGAAATCAAATGGGTTTTGTCAAATTTTGATTAAAGAAATCAAAGTGGATTGAAGTCTTTGTTTTCGTATGCGTTTTGGAATGAAAAGCTGCAAAATGATCAAAGTAGTGTTAATTGTAGGCGTATATATTTGTACTTCAAACTCTAGACTGAATATATTGAATACTGCTTGAAATATGGTATTATTTCCATAAAAGCCTCCATTGTATGTAAGGAAAGTCCAGAAGACTTTCCTTTTCTCCTAAGAGCGTTCAATAACTCTAAAATTGGTACTATCATCTGATCACGGTGAAGATAGCTTTCTATGCTGGATAACAGAATTATTCAAGCAACTTATAATTCGTTCTTTGAAAAGAGGCACTCAACTGGCAAGTGTCCTCATCCTCGCTGTTGTGGGTAGTTGTGCTAAAAGGCATAATACTTGAACTCAACAGAAGAGGGCTCCGAGTGGTGGCATACAAGGTATGTCTTAAAAGGATGTCCAAGGATGGGACACTGGTTGGCGGGGTGGTGCTTTAAGCGGAGAACTTGGTGAAGGATCTAAGATTGGAAACGAGACCAGTATTAGTCCCCTCCGCGCAGTTTGTGGGGCGTGGTCAAGCACACTCGTCGAGTGCTCCAAGATTCAAAAGATGCGGTCTACAGAGAATTCGTGCCACAAGAACAAACAGTGAACAAGAAATTTTACTGTGCAATGCTCATAAGATTGGGCAACAGGTTTCGACAAGTCCGAAGATAAATTTCCTACAACTGGATTTTGATCGCACTGCTGACTAAAATAGGCGTGGCTGATCCATGCGCCGATCGGACATCAGCGAACTTCTTTTTGCTGCTAAAGATAAAAGGAAACCTCACGAAAGGAACCGGTACCGCTGAGAGCGGTAAAAGAAACTTCGTCCGTCCTCTTAACGAAGATTCCCGTTGATGACTTCTAAAGCGCTTTCAATGATTAGTTGAAGCGTAGGTAACGATGCATCGAGGTAGGAAGAGAATTCTATAAAAAGGAAGACTGTAAACGGATATTGAAATAAATGATTTCATTTATGACTTGTTTTAATTCCGGTAGCTTTTGGAGCACACCCTGTAAGCTGAGGTATATGTTTCATACGCAATTACAGTTCCGTTTTACTTTGCAAGCAACGGAGTTCTGGAGAACGCGCTGATAACACAACTACGTAATACGGGCTGCAAGCAGTGTCTTAAGTGTAAAACTGTGCAAGACAGATTTACTACTAGCCACAGCTAGAAACAAAAAACGCAGTTTAGCATCCGTCCTTGGTTAGCAAGGAAATTATTTTTATCTTCTAGAATCAGATATTTAAGCATCATGACTAAGCCGAACTGAAAGACTAACGTCTACAAATGGAACAAAATTACATGGTTTATAACAAGAAACCAGGGATTAAAATGAAGACGTGTGTACACACACCGTCGTCATAAGACAAATTCTTCCCTAATGAGCCCTAGTAAGGTATCAGTATAACTTCAATATAGTAATTAGCGTACAAAACGCAGTAAATGCGGGGATCACAGGTGCACTAAGATCATGTTCATTTAAAACACTAAATGGATTCTCACTGATCTGGCAGTTTGCCGAGCATACTAGGTCAGAGAATGAAGGCTATTCAGTCCCCTCAAACATGGTCGAAGTGTTATGAATTATTACACACTAAGGGCAGATATATTTATAATGTTTTTCTGATAACACAGCTAACATTTATGCATTTAAGTCCTTGCTGAATCATTTATATAACTGCTGAACCATCCAATATCTGCTTGAAATCTCGCCAAATATTGAGCACCAATGCCAACAATTGTATTAGGTCAGATAAAAATAATGACCCCAAATACTATAGGCTGTTTTTACACACTAGGGATCCAATAACCTACTTGTTCGGGAAATATGCCTGGTCGTAGCTTACCTTGTCCCTATCCCTATTATATCGAGTCCCTATTATACCAACTCTATTAAGTCATCTCCTGTAGAGATTAGCGATCGACCTGTGTAAGCTTGAAATCAAACAAGAATTAACGCATAGCTCTGATTCCATCTCAGGTACCATTACAATTGAAAACATTTCTTTTGAAAATTCGACTTCAAGCTACACCGCTGTGTCCCTAATTGCAGAAACATCAAACAGGAAGCCGTGACAGAGAGAAAGAGTATGCATTTTTTATGGAGTATGTGGAAATCTTGAGTTAGAGTTTCAATCTGGATCTACATTCAGAGCACAACGATCTGTGATGTTTGGAATAAATTTAAATATTGCAAGTAAGAATCATTGGCGACTCAATATGTCTATCCTGTCGTGAGAATCAGGATACTGCAGAGCATTTTCTCTGCAGCTATCTTACGTTTTCTAGGATGGTTGGGTGGCGATGCACTGTGTATCGATAAGGTTCACACTCTTCCTCTTACGGATCTCGTAAGATTCAAGGAATCCAAACAATTTGCGGAAACCAATTTTTGCGCCTTACCATTCATATAATATATATCCTATTTCTCTATTATTTCTGCTGTAATATATCTCGATGTAGTACAATGGTCTTCCTGACCGAGTGCCTGGACTTGTCCAACCACCCACAAGTCTAATGCAATTTAAAAAAAGCCAGAGTGAAGCAGAGTTTCAGGTTCCCACCGAGATGTCTCGCTAAAAGGAAAGACAACAAGAGCTGTCATCTAACGTTCTGAGATTGTTAGAGGCATCACATTTGAAACATTTCTGAGCACACCACTTACCCTAATCGTGATCGCTTTTTGCACCAGAGAAAATGTATCAAGGTTAACCACCTTACAAAAGATAGGCCCCGTGCATAAACACTTCAAACAAATTATATGGTTTTCCCATTTCTGTATAGATATTGGAGTAGATGTTTAGATGCCGCATCCACTTTATGCCTATGGCTCTTATTAATGCGCAGGGGTTAATAATCTCATTTGTTCAGTTCAGCATACCACATGTCACCCCATGCAGTGAATCTATTTCATCTGTGTGCTTCTTCTCGTATGAACATACCCACTTTGCGTCAGTATTACATGTAATATTTTTCTTTTTCCTTCTGTTCACTAATAACACAGCGTCTAATCAAGTCAAAGAAACTTTAACAAACTTATAGCATGACAGTACGTGTCCATACATGTACATTAGCATTTAAGTACTGCTGAGAGAAAAAAACCTTGCATTTAGTAGAAAGACAGACCCATCGACGCGGCGTAGCCCATCCCACCTTAGTGGGCCACAAGCTCCTACCTCAACACTTGGTGAACTAATCACAATCAGACTCCCCACCCACGTGCGCTGACGGCCTTCGCTCTAATGATTGCAAATTTACGCTACACAGCACAGCAAAAAAAAAAGAAATAAAAATAAAAAATAAAAAGGAAAAAATCACGTAAAAGTAAAACTTTGCAAAAAAAAACGCACTAAAAAAGAAAAAGGCCGCCTAAGAAATAGGCCAAAGCGTGAAGGTATGACATGAATGAATAAAATTGCTTTTGACAGTCAACATAGCGCCAGCGCGTTCAGTCTCTCTTTCTCACTGCACTGTTATTGTCAGCTAGCTTGTCGACGCAATCATTAATGCGCCGAGTGGCGTATTTGAGTGACTTTGACGATGTAAGGCATCGTTAGCTCTATATGTGCGTGTGTATGTGCATAGCGACTGCTGTATGGCTCGTTGCTGATAAGAGACATAAGATGCAAGTTGGCATTTCCCCGTTGTAAAATGGCGGCTTGTTTCGTAACAACCACAGAACTAGTACGAAATGGATGTAGGGTGGAACAGTTGGTGCTGTCAAAGCCGAATAGTAAAGACACAAAATCGAACTTTCACAGACAGTAGTCATGTTGTGTGCAGAAGAAATATTATTAACGCAAGGTTAACACTTATTGCTTTTCCAAAGAATCGAATGTAAGACTTCCTACTTCCGACTTACTCTAGAAATACCACATATTCGTATATTTGTAGATGGGTGGGAGGATTTTGGCTGGTGCACATAAGGAACACCTAAGCATATCATTCCATTTTCGCCTCTGTTACTATTGTACCGTCATTTAATAAGAGCTGGGGGATATTTCAGTACCGCAATATTCTACAATGTACAGTGCAATATGATTTCGAACAGTGAGATTTATATTTTCCCTACAAAAAAAAAACTTAGCAGATGTCCCTTAACGAGACGACTATTGACATTTTGTACGCACATTGTATTTGGTTTCATACCATTGCGACTTAGAGGGTAGCTGATGAAGCTAACTCATGGCTGCTCTTCCTTACCTGATAATGAAATCAGTAATATAGCAGGTATTTTCTTACAAGCCCGCAAACTGCTAATTAGCAAAAAGTTTTCTGCAATTGCGGTGCAAAGGTAGCGTGCGGAATCCGCGCGACAAATTGCTCGGCCGACAATAAGTGCCAAACGCATATAATCTTTACTCAATCCAAATAGGAAAAACATTCGCTTAACAACAGTGGCTACTGAGCATTGTCTGATTTGCTTACGCAAAGCCAGATTGGGTGTTCCTTGGAACGACTTTTATTGAAGTTGCTGCGATTTGGTGAAGAAGGACACTCTCCCCCACCTTTCATTTCGATTTTTGGCAACTTTTTCTGCGAAGAGGACAGGAATAACTGTAGGCCACAGAAATATTATGTAAAATTAAAGCGGATGTTGTGATTGGAATCAAAGCTGATTTCACGGTATTAGCGTGACTGAAAACGCTATTTCCTCTGGAAACCTGCATACTATACAGTCTTCTACTATCAGATAACTGGAGTCCTCTGAGCGAAGATCTTTACTATAGCGCACGCCGTTAGTCCTCTTTACGGTTCGGACTGAAAATATTGCTATTTGTTCTTGAAAGTCAGAATGCACTGAAGGATGCAAAATAGAATACAAAGTAGTGAATTTGATTACAAAGAAATATCATCACATCAACCTTGTGTTTTTCGACATAGAAATATTTATTTGGCATTATAGTGATTGAGTTTGACGAATAGGTATACCAAATTAATAATCACCGATATATTAGTTTGGGCAAAAATAAATCCTTTATTTTTGCGTAAAATTTTTGCATAAATACAATACGAGGCATACTCACAAATTTTCTCTGAAGTAGTTGTCAAAGTGAAGAATGTCCAGGGATGTATTATTATTATTATTAGAAGGCCATTACGCACTGCGACCAGAGCTGATCTTGTGAAAGGCCTATTTTTGTAACCCTAGAGTTTTAGGCTCCGATAGACCAATATTATTTAGATGATACCTCAGGCTACAGTGACCTGTAAGATATCCTGTTAAAAGACGCAGATCTACTCTGCTTAGTGAGAGAAGCTTGTCAGATATTCCTTTGTTGGGACTTAGAAATAGTTTGGCTTGACGCTGACCGGCACAGCTTAGCCAGTGTGCAGCAAATTTTCTTTCTTCCCATTTCCTAAAGAATTCATTAATGTGGCCTCTTGTGAGTCCACAGAAAGGCTCAGGACCAGTAAGTTGCATATTTGCTCCTTCTTTTGCAAGGTCATCAGCCATTTCATTTCCCTCATGTCCTTAATGTCCCGGAATCCAGCCTAGTGTTACTATGTTGAGGTTTCCTAACGTGTTGAGAAGGTTTAGGCAATCATTTACCAATTTAGAGGTGATAGTTGTTGATAGAAGGGCTTTTAGAGCCGCTTGGCTATCTGAAAGTATGTAGATGTAATCATTTTCCTGCTAAGGCATTCCCTCACACATATTTCAATGGCATGTATTTCTGCCTGGAATATTGTTGGGTAGAGTCCCATCGGAATAAATTTTTTGAATTTAGGCACATTGATTCATGCCCCTGTTCTACCATTTTCCAATTTGGACCCATCAGTAAACCATAGCTGGGAACCAGGTTTGAAAGTGATAGAATTAGTTCTCCAGTCTGTGCGTTCATTAATTATAACTTGGAAGTTCCTGAGAGTATTGGTTTGGGTGATAGTACATCATCCCTATGAAGAATGGGGCTATGTAGGAAGTCTTCTAAGATCTTTAAATGCCCTTTCATATCCCCACTTTTAAGTTCAGATATACCTTTTAATCTTAAGGCACTCGAGCGAGCTTCCTTTTCTATCAAGATTGGAAGCGGTGGTATGTTCAGGAGCACACCCAATGCATCCGTGGGACATGTTTTCATAGCCCCTGTAATACCAACACATATCAGGCGATGCAGTTTGTTTAATTCGTTTACTGCTTTTCTTTGCTTGACCTTGGGCCACCATGCTAAGGATGCATAAGTGACTATGGGTTTCACAACTTTGGTGAATGTCCAGAAGGTTATTCTAGGGTTTAGTCCCCATGTCTTACCAAAAAGCCTTGTGCAGGCAAAGAATGCCCTTGTGGCTTTTGAAGTAACTCTCTCAATATGGGGATTCCACGTAAGCGTTTTGTCAAGACTGACGCCAAGATAGTTCGCTTCTGTCGAGAGTTGCAGTGTTGTTCCATTAAGGGTCGGACATTTGAGATTTATGTTCCTTCTCCTAGTAAACGGTACAAGTGCTGTTTTGGATGGGCTAATGGAAAGCCTCTTTTCCGTGCACCATTTGTTTATTATTGTAAGGGCTTGCTGCATGCGATCCGAAATGGTTTCCTCATGCCAGCCTAATACATAAATGTAAATAAAATAGTTCAAACATATGGGTTCACTCTTTCTTACTAGATATCTTACATAGAAGTGTCAGGTGTCTCCAACTTCATTTGTGATTAGAAGGAAAGTAGCTTAAACCATTAAATAACTCCGGTTAGAGCAATGTGCGCTTCCTCCAATAGTATACAGATGGCATATACGATGACAATAATAGCCGCAGACATTTAGAATATAAAGGGTTTTTCAGTCAAATCAGTCGGTTTCACACTTTTTACAACAAGTGAAATCTGAGTCTCTCAATCTACATTGTGGCAAATTTCGCATAAAAAATATTGGCTTGAAGGTCCGAAACCCATTTTCCGCGAAGAGATAGTCTCTTGACCGGCATATGCTTTAAGATATTTCATTGCTTCTGCGAATAGTGAACCGTTGAAGAGGATTTCATGGCGGAAGAGTGACTGTACTGTGTTGCCGATTCAGTTAATGGCGTTCACTGTCATATCATCTTCGAAGAGCTTTTGTGGAAGGACACAAAAACTATGTATCCCATGCCACAGATGGTCGAACAAATCATATATTGGAGGTGTAATTTTGTAATTCGGAAAAATGGTTCGATCGAGAATTCTTTGGCTATTTATTGCTGTCGGAATTTTTTTGGAGGGTTTAATATCGACTGCGAATATCGCATTATTTCAGTCACAATATGTGGAAGAATGAATATAGGAAGATTGGCTTCAAATAATTAATCACTGCAATCGTGCTCGCAGTGGTCATATTTAGGTATGAATGATACTGGGTTTCAAACTTAAATTTAATAAATGAGCGGTTCCATGACAAGTGGTCCAAGTACTTTGGACAGAGTCTTATATTTTTGCACTGGTTCCTTGTACGTAGTCGAATATAACGTAATAAGTTAATTGAATCTCACTTTCACAGATTACTAAACATAGTCTCAGCTTTTAATAAAAAGCATAAGAAAAAACTGTGATGGGGGAGGGTTCTGTTTTTTATAAATGGCAAAGAGAAAAATAGTTCTCAGCAATTTTGAAAAAAAATAAAAGTTGTTTGCTTATGTATGTATATTTTATCTATCAAAAGCAAGAAGTGTAAAAAATACAGCGGGCGAATTTATCTCTTGGCTGCCAATAAAGAGTAATCAGATTAGAGATACTTTTTCTAATAGCGTTTTTTTGACAGATCACACGTGACTACTGTCAAACTAAATACAAAATTTTTTCCAGTATTCACTGACATTTCATCGTTGACAGACTTAGGCCTCAACAACGGTTACAAATCGTAAAATTGTATTACGAAAATCGACGCTCTGTGACGGGGCCAACTTATGGCGTTCAATGATGAGGCCCATTTTTGGCTTAATGGTTACTTCAATAAGACAAATTGCCGTATTTCACGCAAGCCATTTAACTCTCGCCTTGGGCAAGTGGATTGGCCTCCAATATCGTTTGATATCACACCTTTGTACTTCTATTTGTAGGGGTATGAAAAGTTTAAATGCTTTGTGGATAAACCAAATTCGATTGAGGCATTTGGAGCCAACATTATCAAAGATATTTACGACATACCAACCAAAGTTCTCTAGCAAGTCCTTGAAAATTGGTGTTTACGGATGGTTGAATGAATTATGGCGCAGCTAGAGCCAAAATTCGAAAGCGATTATTCTTAAAAAATAATCAAAATTGTCCAATCAGTTTGAATTTTGGTTTTTTTATTTCTATTATTATTACAATAAAATTTTTAGTATATATATAAAATTCTTATGAAAACCTTTTTATTTTAAAACTCTTTTTCTTACTCTCAGAAAAGGTTAAATAACTCCCAGAACAGATGTTCGATTTTCACTTCAACTTCTACAGTGTACAACTTCAAAAGTACAGTCATGTAAATAATTAGCTCGTTCACGTTTGCGATGCCACATAGCATGATTATGCATACAACTTTTTTATTACATCTTTGTGCCTTAACGTGACAAAACATATGTACAGGGTCCTTCGAGTACGAGTTTTTTTTGTTGTTTTTTTGTTAAAATTTTTACACTGTAATTTAAAGCTATCTTCTTAAAATTTTAAAGGCAAAGCATAGAGGTATTCACTGCGTTTTTTTTTTTGGTTAAATTTTTTACACTTTAATTTAAACACCTATCTTCTTAAAATTTTAAAGGCA
Organism: Anastrepha fraterculus; assembly: GCA_037575425.1. NCBI lineage: Eukaryota > Metazoa > Arthropoda > Insecta > Diptera > Tephritidae > Anastrepha > Anastrepha fraterculus. The sequence goes on along the minus strand of JAYXIM010021798.1, from coordinate 37,220 downwards.
AAGCATAAACAGAGGTATCCGCTGCGTATACTTAATCTCATGGGGGGAAGTTGAACTAATTTTTTTACGTTTTTTATATGCATGTGTATATTAACAAACATAGATATATACAGGGTGGGCCAAATAAGGCCTAATAATGTTAAGGACAAATACTTTTTTTTTTTGACATATTTATTTTTCTCTTTTTGTAGGTTATAATTGATTTGTTGGAAATTTATTATGGAACCCTACAGTACATCACAACGCGTTAAAATTATAGAGTTTTTCTATTCTTACACAACTAGCCACACAAATTGATTTTTTAAATAATGTACTGATGTCGGATGAAGCAGATTTCCATTTAAATGGTTATGTCAACAAACAAAACTTTAAATTGTGGGGCTCTGAAAATCCAAGGATGAAACGCCGGAATCGATTTCAGGAGCTTCTTACAGAACATTGATTGAAAACTTTTTGCAGCCAATGGCGGAGCAGTATCCTAATTTGTGGTTTCAACAAGATGGAGCAACTGCTAGGCAGTAGTCTTAAGTAGGTTTTATTTGGCCCACCCTGTATACATAATTTTTTTTTTTTTTTTAAATAGTTCACTAGGAAATTTTAAGAATATTTACGTTTATATTTTGCGAAGGTCTTTATTGTACATACTTAATTTTTACTGCCGAAAAGTAGCCAATAACTTCATTTTAATACTATAGCTGGATACATCCTCTTTCGTGTGATATTAATATTAATATCAAAGTGAGTAATAGTATGTAAAACTATTTTTTAAAGTTTTGGCTCAATTCTTATGCGTATTCCAACTTCAGCACTCTCTTCTTATATACACTTGCCAGAAAAAGTATCCGTACACAAAGAAATGAGAGCAACAGCGATTGCTGCCTCCTGGTGGAGAATCGATGTCTCAAATTCTCGTATAAACTATCAGTTAAATAAACTGTATCGTTTTGGGAGTTTACGAATAGCTCAATTTGAAAAATGTTTTCGTCAGAAAACACAATGTTCGGAAATTTACTGCTTTCCACCAAGTGAAGCAACTCCTTTGCTCTCTCAAGTTTGACTTGTTACTGCTTTGATGTGAAATTATGCACCTTTTGGATCTTGTAAAACTTGACTTTGATTTCACTCAAGTCGCTTTTTCACTTTTTGAACCATTTCACGTGACTTTGCAGTCTTTTGCTGACCACCTCCATGGCGTTTCCCGATGCTACCATTGTCATTGTAACGGGTAATGGTGCAATAAATAAAAAATTTATTTACTTTAAGGTGTTCGCGCTCGCGAGCAATCGCTGGTTGTGATTTTCCAGCCAAATATAATGCAATTACACTATTACGTTTGAAATCCATTACTGATTTTCTCTTTTCGCGTTTACTCTCGGCAAAATACTTCCGCGCACTTGTAAACAATACTCTAGACTGACATTTAGCCAACTAGCAGACAGATACAGCTGTTGAAGTTGGTTACACTTCGAGTGATTTTGGTTTTCTCTTCAAGAAAGTAGCAGTAAGAAATGCCGTACAAGATTTATCTTTTTTCATAACGATCTTCTTGATGGCACAATGACGAGCATGGTTCTATCGTGTATTGGAACCTTCATGGAAATGAGTCTCGTCTCAGAAGTTGATTTGATTCAGCAAAAATACTCGGAGTGGATTACAAGCTGATTTTACCTATAAAAAAGTAGTTTATCGAAATATAGCAGTTGTCGAAGCAAAGCATTCTGTAACACCTATCAAAACCGGATGTCATCGAAATACGATAGCCGTCAAAACAAAACAGTATTAAAAAGTAAACTCAAGCTTGAAAGACCCTCTACATGTGTCATAGGTATATGTATGCGCAAGTATATACTCGTATGTCAAAATTTACAATCACGGACAGATTCTTATTATTTTTATCTTGTACTCAGTTATTTTCTTTAGATTTTCGTCTGCTTCGCCAATTTAATTATGTCAAAGTGAAAGGTCAACAGAAACTGCTGTTTTTGCGTTTCACGTTTGTGGAAACTGAATTGCTGACACAGCGTTGACTGGCTGGCTTAGACTTCCCATCAAGCCATCAAGTTGCCAACAACATCGGCTTCATACACTTAGTAGTAAATAGCTACGCTGCAATTGGCTACACGTGTTGCTCAGTTTTTGCTACTGACGAGACTGGAATTATTTTTTTTTTGTATATCTTCCTTACTTCCATTCTAAGGTGTACTTTGTTATTTTTACATTTTTTAACATTTCTCTTTGCTGTAATTTTCTAGGCAAACATTACCGTTTAATTAAGGTTTTTGGATGTTTTATGTTTTCCTTTTTTTGTTTTGCATTTAATTTGTCAAAGGGTTCATTAACATTCCTTTGGCTGTGCTTTCTTGCACTCTGGGAGTAGTTTTAGGAATGAAAATATTACAGACTAACAGCTATTTATTACCTGATTTTGCCGCTACCATTGGCATCTAATTAGTTAACTATTCCCCCTTTTCCGCGTTTTTTTCGTGTCTTTTTTTTCAAGCCGAAAAGTCACACAAAGTTAATTCTTTAAATTTCTTTTTGAAGTGAAGCCACTCGTTAGTATAAAGCGCATTTAGCAAATTAAATTTTTGAGAACGAAGGCAGGAAAAAAAACCTTAAGTCAAAGCGTGCGAATAGCTGGCAAAAAACTCCAAAGCGAATTTACTAAATTACAAAATTAGTACTGGGAATAATAGCTCAAAGCAACCCATTTAGTTTTTAGCAAATATGTAAGGACGGCACGCGACAAACGACAGCACCTCTACATTTTGACCATTTTTTGACGTTTTTAATCTTTTGTTCAAATGTTCGTTATTTGTTTATAAAGTATGCGTAGCTCATTGTCTAACAAAAACGGTATAAATCCAAATTTCCAACTTTATGCAAAAACTAGAACAATTCCACAAACTTTTTATCACAATTCCACAGTTTAGTTAGAATTTCTAGAAAAATGTGTGGTATGCAGTTTTATAGCTAATTAAACTTTAGCATAATGAAGCTCAAGTTTTTACTTGTAAAAAAATTCTTTCACTTTGTATGTGCAAAGCAATTTTTTACAGTTGAACTTCATTTTACTGTAGTAAGTTGTTAAAGCTGAATGCTTAGCACTTTGGTTATGAGCAAACGGGGCGTAGGTTAAATTTTACACCTCGTACGTGATAAGCCAAATTCACAAAAAAAATGTTAGTAATAAGTACGCTCAGGTTCAAGACTTCAATGAAATTTCTTCTAATAGCTGCGTTTTCTAAAGCTCTGCCAAATGATAATGTATTTTTTAAGTATGTCTGGTATTAATAGGTAGTTACGGCTAAAGCCGCTTGCACTAAATAAAGAGAATTTGGAGATGAAATGTCCGCCTTTTGGTGCGAAGCATACATTTCTGAACAACCACATAGTCTCTTAGTCACTTGCTCAGAATATAACAAGAAAATTATGGCACATAGCCTTGATAAACCTGTGACACTAATGGACATTTACGAGGTGTGTTCAAAAAGTATCGCGAATTTTGAATTTTCACAGATTACGTATATTCGCATTTCGATTTTTTTGTGGCGATATGTTGGTACACATGTCTCTCACTTATGTGGACGACTTCGGCCATTTTGAATGTTCAGTTAATTGTTGACAGCTACTTTGCTTGCACGTATTTCGGCTCGTCTTCAATTTTTACCTATTCAAAAAGATCAAAGAACCTGTATCAAATTTTGTGTGAAAAACGAAATTAAGTGAGCGGATGCATTCCGGATGTTGACTGTGTCATACGGAGAAGCTACTTTGGACCAAATCAACGTTTATCGGTGGTAAAAGCGTGCCGGACGCCCGAGCACTTCAACAACAGACGAAAAAATTGATGAAGTGAATAAAATGGAATTGGGCAATCGTCGAATCACCGTTAGAGAAGTTGCTGAGGACCTAGACATATCGATTGGGTCGTGCCACTCGATTTTTTTCAATGATTTGGCCAAGAGACGGGTCGCCGCAAAATTCCTATCAAAACTGCTCAATTTCAACCAAAAGCTGCATCGCATGAACATTGCTAATGAGATGTTGGACTCTGTCCGCGACGACCCAAATTTGCTCCAGAGGGTCATAACTGGTGACGAATCGTGGGTTTATGGTTATGACGTGGAAGCCAAGGCTGGAAGCTGCCTCACGATCCAAGACCAGAAACGCCCGGATTTGTGGAAGAACAAAAAATGGCTATTGCATCACGATAACACCCCTGCTCACACATAGCTGCTTGTGCGCGACTTTTTGCTGTGCGCGACTCTATGAATTTTTCTTGTTCCCGAAACTGAAGAGGCCTATGAAAGAACGACGCTACGCTACGGTTGACGAGGTAAAGACAGCATCGAAGGAGGAGCTGAACAAGATAAAAAAACTGATTTTTTTAAGTGCTTCGAAGATTGGAAATAGTCATAATATTTCATGGGGATTACTTCGAAGGGGACAAAATAGATATTAATGAATAAATAAATAATTTTGGAAAAAAACACAAAATTCGCGATACTTTTTGAACAGACCTCGTATTCTGCTCAAAAAGTGACCGAAGTTTGGCATTAAACTCAATTATTCATTGATATTTATTTTAATCATTTAAAAGAAGGGAATTGAGAGGAGTGAGCGCGGAGTAACATAATTTGTGTTACTCATAATCTCCTGGCAGAACTTAAGTGACAAAAACGTTAATAACCCCAGAACTTAAAATTTTCAGTTTTTCTACAAATTACGTGCAAAGTCTGAAGTTTTGAAAACAATTTCATTTATAAAAATTTCAATGTCCAAATTGACCATATACGTTACGTTATTTCCAATGCCGCTCAAAGTGTTATCAGGTTAAAGCAGATTGGCCCGTGGAAAGAATCTCTCAAGGGACAGGGTAGCATTTTTAGGCAGTTAACACCGTATTGCTTTGAATTTCGGACAAAACTCCATCCGCAAACTGAAGTTTGAGGGACGTGCCACGGCAATCTTTCCAACTAGGCAGGATTGGAACGAGGAAAAAATCTGCACCGAAGCTTGCACCTCTGTCTTCCTGACTGCTCCAAGGTGGAATCGGGAGTCCGATCAGCGGTTTTCTCTAAATCAGTCAATTTATTTTTTTCCTTAAAATTACCGAATACTGCTAATGTTTAATGAAAATGCTTAGGGAAAGTAGGGGCGAAGAAGATATTAACATTTTTTCCGATAGTCAAGATCAAGGCTCTGACGGCGCCATGGTGCAGATCCAAACTAGTCAACTTCTGTATGGAGGAGATCAAATCTCTTGGGTGTCTTACAGGTAACATTTCTCTGATCTGGGTTCCAGGAAGGGAGCTGAGTTGGTATCAGAGCCCCCTGCCTGATCATTGGCATTCCCCTGACTGTTGTTAAAGAGGAATCGCACTACCTTTTTCCCAAGAAACCGCAGAAAAGATGCAACTCCATTTCTTCATGTGGCGGTAATAGATGCGAGGACTCTGAAAGTCTTAGGAACTCCACACCACTCAATTTCCAAATTCATAGCTGTGTTTACCGTTTTTTTAAATGAAGAATTCCGCATACTTTTTGCACCGAAGTTACGTTCACTCATACATACATAGATATCCTACACATAGGTAACCAAGGCAATAATGAAAGAAGCAAAGGTATTAGAAATGTTTTTTGTTCTTATTTTCCACAATTTTACACCTAAATGCTATTTAAGCACTTGAGTGTAATAAGCAGAGCTTCCACATTTCCTGATAAAATTCTAATTACTTTACACCAGGCGAAAGGCTCCAAATTGTGATATGCTCATAAGCAAGCAAGCAGTGGCCATTACGAGTACACCACTACTTTCATACATACTTAGCTAAACACCTCGGGACTATAACAATTCAGGCCCCTCCTCCTCTCCAAAAAAACGAAAAACAACCACAAAAGCAGATTAGAGCATTCAACAGAGTAAAGTGGGTATTTCGTCGTCTCTTGGCTGTCGCCTAAGTGGCTTAAATCAAGATGTATGCATTGCATTGGAGTTGAAGGCTTGTTCGAAAATGTTTATCAGCAAATGCAGTTGCAGACAAACAATTAGTAACAGCACCAGCAGCAACACAGGAAAATAACCTAGTATGTTGGTGTTCTTAGCCTTGTTTTGCATAGGATATGTAGATATGTTTGTATGTATGTGAGCACATAAGAACATATGTACGTGTGTGTGCATGGGTGTTGTGTCTTGTGTTTAATTACATTAAGCAATAAATCGATTTACTGATAGTGAGCTCAGGTCACAGCTGCTCTTATGCTCGAGTAGGTGAGCGTGCATAAATTACGAATACAACAACAGCACGAATGAAAAGGGCGGCATGAAGAGTAATACACGCAAGAGGAAATCGACAAAAATTCGGGAGCTGCTGGAGAAAAATCCTTACGGAGGACTATGAGAATCCACTTTACTTAAATACAAAACCCCATTGGTAAAAAAAATCCATCAACCCAGACAACTTCCCGTGTTTTTAAAGAGCAATCCGAGGGTTCCGCCAAACGTTCAACATACGTTTTTTTAGAAATATCTTGATTAGAGCGCCACCTACTCAGTTAAAGAAATTTTACCTAAAAGTTGGTGACACCTCAAATCTACCTATGAGTTCACCAACAGTACTCTCACCCAAACTCAAAGCGTATGGCAATTTTCTAGCAGATCTAAAAGCTTTTATTCCAATTTCTTTCACCCGTAGGATAAGTACAATTGTACAATTGGAAACAATTCTAGAAGAATATGTTTAACAATAAATAGCGAGAACAGAAAATCTGGATCTGCAGTGCCAGCCAAGCAGCACTAAAGGCCTTAGAAACTCCTCGCACCTCTTTAAAAATAGTCCAAGACATGTAAGTTGAGGTTACGCTCCGTGGCTAGGTGGAATGACCTCGGACTTATATGAATGTCGCGACACTGGCGTGGTCAATGCGATGCACTGACTGTTGAATTGGCGAACTGCGGTTTTTTCGAACGTCCAATTATACCAGAACTAATTTTAGGGCCAAGCATAGTGGGAACAATCGGATATATCCTTGTTTTTATTAATACAGCCCATGAAAGCCGTTGTAACAAAGACAGGGTGGTAACAAAATTCCTTCTCAGGTAGAGAAGAAGAGAGCTACAAACTCTGGTAAAGCTAACAACGAGACACAACAATTTCTGTAAACGATGTGTACTTATACGAGTATATGGCCACCGAAGGCATAATCGCCGATCCACTGTGTACATCTTGTTTGGAGGATGAGGATAGTATAGAGCAGTTTTTCTGCCGCTGTTCGGCTTTCGCCAGATGTTTTCGTTTAGATGTTTTTGTGTTGCACTAATTGAAAAATTTTTAATTTTAAAAATTTTAATTTATTTCTTAGCCAAAAAAATGCAATTAGCACTTGAAAAACAGTGCATCGATGAGCTGCATTCTTTTTTTTGGTAAACCCAAAATGTCACTGTAAAACGAATTCGATCGTAAACCTCTTTCGCTCAAAATCCATAACAGTGATGGTGTGCCTGAATTGATAAAGCTATATTGGCATGTGACATGTGACTGTGAGAGGGGTCAACTTTGAGCAGTACATAGTCTGAAAAACATTAGCACAATATTGGGTGAATATTTGGGGCAAGTATATGATCACATAATTTCACTCGCGTGAATTGGTGCAAAGAAAGGTGGAAAAAGAAGTATAGGAGTGGAGAGCTAAGACTAAGGGAGAGTAGCTGGCACTAAACTCGTAGGCGGAGGGGTAAAACTAAAAGAGGTTTAAAAAACTCATAATCCTCCCCAAGGATAAAGTGAGAAAGCTCACGAGCATTTTCACAGGCCACTGCAAGCTGCGTAGCCATCTGCACATGATCGGGATATGGTCCACCGATTGCTGTCGTTTCTGCGACTAATTCCAGGAGACTGCAATGCACCTTCTCCTTTGGAGACGGCTTTTCGCCGCCATAACGCGGAGAAGGTTGAGACATCTCGGCCAATTGAAGTCAAAAGAACGGCCCAACCCAGCTCTAACGTGAGTTAAATAAGGAAACTGGGTCTGGATGAAGTACTGTGATGAGTAGAGAACACAAAAAACCACGAGTTCGAAGTGCATACTTTGAAGTAGTCTAATCTAAGCTAAAGGTGGATGAAATACAATGATGGTCATCAAATGATGTGTATTATATCCACTTCAGTAACGTACCAGTAACAAAGCATCAATAAAAACTACAAAGGTATGTGAAGACGAGCCAAAATCACGTAAGATGTTCTCCAACGCAGCACTCCTTTCACAAGACTGGTCACTTGACAACTATACCATTAGAGCAACATCAATTGGTAAATTCTGTATGGCACACAAAAGTTTATCTGATAAATGTTTTTGTTGAAAATCGACAGACTCACGTACTCTCACGCATGGACTCAAACAGCAGAATATTTGCCAAACAAAAATAATCCTGAATACGCTACCCAAACCTTGTTTCAAACCTCTTCAAGAACCAAAAAAAAACAACAAAATAAAAATTTACTGATCAACAGCAGCTCGAAGAAGATAGGGGCATCGTTCAAAGCCCATGTTTTAGAGGTGCTACGATCGGAGTGAAAAAATATTTGAGCCAACGCAAAAGTGTATTTACGATTATACTTATAAAAAATTCAGGGTGAATAAAATTAATATTGACGCTTAAGATCTATTTTCACACATCAGTGCCGTGCTAGTTCAGTATCGATCAGTGATCCAATTCACGTATGTACATCTGTAGTATGTCCTGTGCTCTCAGTGAACTTCCATTAGAATAACGACTTACATTGGTGAAATACACAGATCTCGTTGCCGATGTATTCAGACGATTCACGAAGCCTACACTAAAACAGCACTAATGAAAAGACGTCACTCTGCTGGACTGGCCTGAGTATGTAGGTCCATTTGAAGCCAAGACAAAGGATTATTTTATTTTTCACAGTCACTGATACTAAGCAGGAACACTGATGTGTGTAGATGACCAAAAATCAAGGCGAATTCAGACAAGGTTACAGCAATAGTAAGAAAACACAAAATTGACGTGTATTTTGTTTGTGCTATTTGCTGGTTTGAATGGTAAATTTTCAATCAAAATGCAAGGTACAACAGCCAAAATAGATCACTTTGACCTAGGATGATAGATTACCAGGTTTAGTCATCCACTATAGTGAAAAATGAAATTATGCAAGTAACTTTGGCTGCCACGTCACATGGAACTCGACAGCAGAATTCTGCATAATCATTCTCGCACACTCGCCCAACCAGTCGTTATTTAGATCATATATGGTCATATATGTGTCATTTTATGTGAGAGCGCGCCCAGGAACTCGTTTGAGTCCTTGCAACACTGTCAATCTCTGAGCTGATGAACAGCTGATGGACGAAATGGCAGGCTGCCAGAAATAAGACGCCAAAAATAATTAATGAAAACAATGCGTTTTTACATTAAAGCCGCGTTATATAATTTTGGAGGAAATTATATCCAAAAACGATAGAAAAATAAATAAAATTAACAAGATAAAGTTAGTACAAGGTTGATGTTTCAACAAGAAAATGTCAAAAATAAATAATAAGTGGGTTCGCGGATGCATCGGGGGATAATGACTTTTCAACTTCCCAAGCCATGAGGAGGCGCTAACTGAATTGTGATTTCCTTAATAAGTGATATTTTACTAAAAGAATTCCAAGCAATAAAAATTAAAAGTTGTATCTGTTCATTTGTTTGTTGTTTTAAAAATTGCTGTTTGTTGCCTTCTTTTTATATTATATTCACAAATTGAAATATTTTTTTATATTTCTTATTAATTATTATGGTTTTTAAGGCTACGTGGAAAATTGTACGTAAGGATCATAGCTTAGAGTCCTAAAAAATACAGCTCGTGCAATAATTGAAGCCAAATGACCATCACATTTTTTTCTGATTGGGCTCGTTTAAAAATTATTCCGATTTATTGGAAAAAGGAGTCAAAAATTGGGCCATGGAACTCGTAGCTGCGGCAGACAAATGTCGGGTATCATTAAAAAAAATACATGTCATGAAATTATCAACCGGATAATAATAAAAAAAAATTATTCCAACAATATTTCTGTTTTGCTCTTAAAAAACACTTTTTATATATGTATATGGCGGTGTGGAAACTGCAAAAGTCTCAATTTTGGTTTAAAGAATACCCAATTATAGTTGCCTCCGGCGTGGCATCACTGGCCAAAGTTATCAAGAGTGCAGCATGAGCGTCGACTGTGCTGATTGTTTTCGTATATCACCAACACAATCAAATTTTTTTCGCAAATGACCCACTGTCATGACCCCGGTTACATCAGTCAATCAGCTGATTCCTTCAAATTCGCTGAGAGCCGGTTAACGCATTGATTGCCCACACCTTTAAAATATTTGCACTCTTACAATAACAAAAAAAAAATCAAATCAGCTGCTCTAGTAACTTCACAATTCAAATATGAATTCACCTTGCCCTAAATATTCGTTATTTCGCTATTAAGCGCGGAATGCATGTTCTGACAAAAATTTGGTATTTAATGATATAGAAATGTGCATGCATGTATTTAATGCATTTTATTATCGCAAAACAATTTATATTGGCGTCTGTAATGCTGCTGTGACATCCCTTTACAGATTTTTTTTTTTCAATTCATCTTATTTTTTGTTATTTTTTTTGTGCAGCTCCTGCATCGATTATGCCAGCAATTCGCTTATGCTCCATACCACTTATTTAGATGCTCCGCATTTTCTATTTTATGCAATTTTATATGAGCAACGTGGTTTTGGCTGCGGCTGAGGCTGCCACTGCTACCGGCACCACATTGGCCCGAACGCAGCAGAGCAGCCATATTTGCTAATATTGCCATATACTAGCTGGCTACATTATTTGTTTGTGCTCGATGTATTTTGTTTTTACTATTTATATTGTTATGGTACGTGGTGTTATTAGTGTTATTATTATTATTTTTTTTTCTGTGAGAAAATTGTGTACGTTACGAATAATAGTAGTGCATGCGGTTGAGTGAGCCAAAGCATCTGCGTGCGCTTCTATGCAGTGGACAAGTCAAAGAGTTGGGAGGAAAAAGGGCAAATAGCAAGCAGACAGACTGTCGCCATGACTAGCTTTAAGAATATATATATAGAGAGACGTTTCTTTGGGTGGAAGCCAAAAATTGAGTAGTGCAAAAAATAAAAAATTGGCGACAGCAAGCAAATATGTTGCAACAGCAACCGACAGCCAGACAGAATGGCAGTCAGCAAGCAATAGCTGAGAGGAATTTCGCTGCATTGCAAGACTTTAGAGTGCTTAGTTGCTGCAAAAACGAACCTTTACTGCGATTTCTATTACACATATATACATATGAATGTATGCGTGTATGTATGTACATATATAGTTATGGGTATTTGGAAAAGAAATTCAAATTGCTTCTACGTGCTTTGTTTTGTGCTTTGTCGAGGATGCAGCAACGCAACGAGGCACTACACATACACACATGCATATGTACATATACATATGTATATGCATGCCGCTGCCCATAACGTCTGCTACTGCTACCACTGCTGATGTTGCGTTTGCTGTTGTTAGAGTCATAAAAAAAATACAATATGCAATAAGTGACACTGATGTTCTCCAACCAATGATGTCATCTGCCGGTAGATAGGGTATACAGCTTTCTAAATACTCATACATGAGTATACAGACATATATTTATATACAGGGTAGACCAGGTAAAGAGGAAAACGCAGAGCTAAGGAAGAAAGTTAACCAGAATCTCACCAAAAAGGACACGTGAGGATAATTCTATACGGCGAAAGACGCCCCCGAAAAGCAGCAAAATATCCCAAGAATTGGCCAGAAAAGCTGACGTTATTCCACCCTGCGATAAAGATAAGAGCCCATCTAAAACTGCGAGAGTGGAAACGCCAAGAGACGAGAACTGGGTGAAAGTCAAGTATAAGACACAAAAGAGCAAAAACAAAAACAAGAAGAAGATGAATCCTACTACGCGACCTGATGCCATAGTTATCACAAAAACTGGCAAAATGTCATATAGCGACATATTGAGGGCGGTCAAAAAAGATGATGGTCTCCAGCAGCTTGGTGAAAACGTGTCACGAATCAGAAAGACAGCCAGAGGAGAGATACTGCTGCAACTTATAAGAGCACAGACAGGGCGTGCCCGAGAATATAAAGAAGGGATTGCTAAGTTACTGGGAGATCAGGCGGAAATAAAAATATGAGCTGTCACTAAAAAACCGGGACTGCGACGAAATAACAACGATGGATGATATAGTCGATACCATCCGCTCACAAGTCAAGGAACTAAGTAACTTCTGCGAAAGTTCAATTAAAATTTTAAGACCGGCATATGCAGGTACCCAAACAGCCGCTATAAGCCTTCCAGCTCTAAAAGCAGGGTACTAATGGAGCGCAGAAAAGATTAAGGTTGGTTAGGTTGTCTGCAGAATTCGTGAAAAATTGAACCTCACGAAGTGTTATAGATGCCTAGAATACAGACATACTGCAACTAAATGTACAGGAGTGAATTCTGTATGAAATGTGATGGGAAAGGTCATTTCGCAAAAACCTGTGAAAGGGAACCATTTTGTATTATGTGCAATAAAGCTGGAAGGTTTAACACCAAGCACCCAAGTAAAAAATTACCAATTTGCCAGACAGCATGCAAAAAAAAAGAAAATCAGAGTGATCTAAATAAATTTAAATCACTGCAGGGAAGCTAAAGATCTTCTAACGCAAACGATGTACGAACAGGACGCAGACGTGGCGATAATATGTGAGCAATACAACAAGCCAGACGCTGGAACGTGGGTTTCAGATGCAACAAAGAAGGCAGCTATATGGGTCCTAGGAGATAAGATGGGCAACTTGCAGACAAAACCAGCTACACTAGAGCAAACATTTCTGGTATACATACCTATATATACCTATTATATACCGCCGAGCCTACCTCAAGCAGCATTTGAAAAGATCCTTGACGAACTGGTCAGAGAAGCCTTGACAACAACGCCAAATTCAATAGCTGGAGACTTCAATGCATGGTCCTTAGAATGGGGAAGTAAGTGTACAAATCAGCGAGGGAAAGCACTGCTCAAAGCCTTATCCTTACATGACATTGTGTCATTAAACACTGGAGGAAAGAGCACTTTCAAGAAGAATGGTCGTGGCTCCATTATTGGCAAAGCTTTTATAAGCAGATCTCTAGCTGTAAGGCCGAAATGACAGATTTGCGACACTTATACCCACAGCGACCACTTGGCCATAATGATCGAAATAATAAGCTATTATGTGTGGAATATTCCATCGATCATGTCCGTATGTTCGTATTTCCGTAGCAACCTCAAAGAGTGTCACACATCCGAGGAGTCCAAAAGTGCATTGGGCTGGGACAAATGCCGCTAAAACCGTAAATTGAATAAACGGCTCAAAAATATATACCATCTATGTATGTATATATATACGTATATGGTACGTACAACTCTGTTATGTGTTTAGCCAAGCTTTTCTTCCGATTTGTGGAATGCGTACGTCTTGGTGTTCTTCCCAAGTTTTATGCCGGCTCCGAACGGTTTCTTATGTTAAGCTTTTTCATGGCATAAATGCACTAGGAATGTTTGACATTGCGAGTGGGGAACGCTATTGGAAATCTCTTTTTCTCTCATCTGGATTTTCACAACCACACTGCGTTTTGGATCCGGGCCCCACTAAAAGTTGGTTACGCCTAAACCTTAAATTAGTGATTAGTGAGTCTTTTATCTTACTTGGATGTTCATGACTGCGCAACAGCGATCGGCATGTGATATCCGTTCATTTTATTTTTTTTTGTTAAATATAAACGAGTACTTGCACTTTAAGCACCCTTTCAAAATGTATTCCCCCGGTTGTAAGTAGTTATGGCACTAGGTAGGTGTTGCTGACGGCAGCTGTCACTACAAAGAAGTAGTGAAATTCGCTGCAGGCAAGTAAATGTAAAAACAAATAAATAGAATGAGACAACACGACTGGAAGCAATGGAAGTAACAACAGTTTAATGACCTCGCCTGTATTTCGCAATTTTTTTATAAGGTTGAAAGAATTTCAATACGAGAATTTCAGCTCCAAATTTATACGCGAATTTCAGTGACAAGAATTCACGTGAAAAAAAGTTAATTTAAGTTGCAATCGAAATGAGTTTTCAGCACCTAAAATGCTCTGAAATGCAACAATCTAATGAATAATACAACTTTAAAGAGACAAAAGAAAGCAGTGAAGCGTTTAAAAGCATGTGACGAAAATAGTAAAAGAATACTCAATATTTAGTAGTAAACTACATTACTATCCAGCATTCCTTTTGCTTTTCTATTCCTTCTTACTCAGTTTGCCTTCTTTCTTATTTCTTCAGCTTCACTTTTGTTTACAGTAGAATAATGAAATTCCATCAGAGTCCTTCAAGTTGTCAGACGAGATAACTGCAACTATTAGAGAAGTAAAATGGCAGAGATGGGTGGTATGATTCCATCAGGGCGTTTGAGCGCCAGTGTGGTCTGGGTGTGTATGCAGGTGCCGTTGATGGTTCCAAGCTCGTTAAAATTGCAACAATGAAATGCAACAACGTGTCAACAGTGAAGCTGTAGCAGCTGTTCTAGACACGCAACAAATAGTGTGAACAGAGCTAGTTAAGAAAATGGATGCAGAAATGGGGAAAGTGTTCCTAAAGTAGAAACGAGAAACAGTGGGCATCAGTGAGTAAGAACAGAGTACAATTGAAGATAAAGAATAAGCGCACAGGAGTCTTTTCAAAACTCGACTCGAGGTAGCCATACTAATTGGCTAATGATAACAGTCAGGTGGACATTTAAGATTTGCTTTTATAAGTACTGGCTCTAAAACAGTTCCGCATTTTAAAAGAACCTTTCGAATGTTGTCCACAAAAGGTAATGTATAAACAATAATATGGTAAAGATAAGTGGGTACAAAAAGATAATATAAGCTAATGATAGGAGTGGATAACTGAACTGACGATTACATAATTAGACAAGCGCGCACTCTAAATATAATAGCAAATCCTTCGACAGCAAGCTCACTCACTTTTTACTATCTCCCGAAAGATAAGACTTCTGCTTTCGGGAGGCCTATCGCTAGCGAACGCCTTTATATTGAGCCACACAAAGGAATATCAGACACAAACATACGACCGCTTATGATTTAAGTTATTAGAAGGGGTATAATAGCAGTGTTTGACGTAGATAATTCCTAAGTGATCAAAAATTCACCGGTCAGCAAGGAATAGGAGAGGTAGAGCTGACGTGACTCGTCACAGTCGACTACGTTTCCACAAGTACCGAATGGACCTGCTTATTAATACAAATCGCTAGATTAGTCTTGGAGTTCATGAGACATATTAGATGCCCCAGCTCCTTTTGTTAAAATTTTCGGCCTTTCAATTTTCAACTCCTTTATATGTATGTAGTAGAACACATAGAAATCAGATGTTCGATTACGACTGAAGGTCTTTTGGGCTACAGTACGAGGCAGTGATTCAAACAAACCTTTCTGTAAGATCGCAGGGTTGCATTGTTCTAGATACTACATTCAATTCGGACTACGACTATGTGAGGCCACCTCTTGACCTTCCAATCTAAGTTATCGTAACTAATTTTGTCTGCTTGTGATGGAGCTCATTTACAGTCATTATCGACCGAGATTCCTACAGACGAATGAGTGGCAAACCTCCGAATGAGATTAACTCCCCATTGGTTTAAAAGTAACGTAAATTATTTAGATTTAGGTGAATGTAAAGCTAGTAAATAAAGTTATTGAAGACTTCGGGGAACTCTAGTCAGTGTCGACAGAAAAGTGAATTTTTGCATATTTCGGGAATTTTGAACATAACATTTTTGCCCGAAATTGGTCAATATTGGATGTGGGTCATAGCTTTCAGAAGCGGATATTTAGAGCTTCTATTCAGAAACACTATGCTCCTAATCTATGGCTGTGAAACTTGGCGTCCGACGAAATAACCAACAAAATTCAAACGTTTGTGAACCGCCTTTTTCGCCGAATTCTCCGTATCTGGTGGCCCGAAAACTGGACCTCAAATGCCGATCTGCGCAACAGATGTAAACAAAGGTCGATAAATATTGAGATTCGGGAAAGAAAATGGCGCTGGATAGGGCATACTCTACGTAAATCAGTACACAAAGTCAGGCTAAATCTCCACATTGAGCACAAAATACATAGAGGACGACAAAGGAGCTCAGTGCGACATAGTAACATAGATGGCCTTGATCGTATAGACGAAAACCTGATACTGGGCACAGGTTAAAGCAAAAGCTGAAAACCGAAATCAATGGAAATCATTTATTCTAGCACTCTACGCACAGTGATCGGCGCGATTGCAATTAATCATCACCATCAATCAGAAGCACTTTGTCTACGGAAGCCTGCCAATACTGAAGCTGTTTAACGCATATACTCTTAATAAAGTATTTGGACGAGATCCAATTTATAAAGGGGATTTGGATTTGAGAATGGCAACCAAACGGTGGGCAATTAGATTTCTATTAACCACTTCAAACTACTGATGAAATTCACCAGGTGTGTGATATTTAAACACGCAATATCCGCAGGTGTATTAAAAGAGTGAGAGCCAAGGTGAGAGTAGGGCAGCTGATGATGATTCCATCTCATCCTCCACACAGCTGCTGCAGAAAGAAATTAAAGCAATCACAAATCTTACGCTCGTTTCGATGAGTACTGGAAAATTACTCCACGATATCAGGACTTTGTTTGAGGACTGCAAATAAAAACGGGCAAAGATGGTGTTTTATATTCAAGTCAAAAAATTCAATCTTAATGAAATCTACTGAAGAAATGGGGCAGACCGACTACACTGACAACGTTTCGTTGACTTTTGAGTTATGGTTTGGAGGAGATAGAAGACAAGATACGTAAATTTATGCAAGCTTTTTATGATGAACAAATTTTTTCAATCATATAAACAGCGCACTATGCATTCATTCTGAGAATAAAGATGCACTATGTCAGAAGCATTGCCGAAGCATCATCAAGTAATTGCGGTTGAATGCAGACGATCGAAGAAATGTAAGCCACAACAACCAAAGCATATAAAATTTTATCGGATGCATTCTTGTCTACATATAGTTTTCAAGTTCTTATCATGGCTCCTACGGCAGTTGAAAAGAAATTCTTCATGTGGAAGAAGTGGCCGCAATATCTGCATATAAACTCAGTCCAACAAAAAATAACAGTAAATGGTTTCTACACTGATTGGGAAATGAGCATTTCTGCCCAAATTTCGTAGATCTAACAAAGCTACCAGAACAAGAAATCCAATGCTGAATGTGGACCAATATAGGCCTTAGAATGAAGATCAAGCTTATGTAAGTATGGACACTTCTCTTATATTCCCGCAAAGACATTCTAACATTAATCATGGTATATACCTAATTCAGGTTCCTCCAGAATACCGCGAGTCTTGCTGCCTTTTTGATTAGCGCTTAATATTTTTTATATAATACCAAATATAATATGTGTTGTAGTATCTCTCCGCTCAGGAGACTGGTTTTTTCAAATTGTTGTTTCAGTTTCAAATTCAAATTTGCGAGCCGAATTGGTTCAGGAATAATGGGTTTTGGCTCGCGAGTTATGTGTACCTGGTTGGGCCTTCATTTTTCATTACTCTTTTATGCTATGCCAAAAATTTCGAGAAAAAGAAGTTGCTTTAGACGAAGGTATGTTCGGAAATTTCAATTTTAACCCTTTAATTGCCTAGTGATTTTCATACTAAACGTTACGTATTTGAGACAAATAGGTATCCAGAGCCGCATCTGAAAAGCAATTATTTATAGTATTTCTTTCATCCAGAAAAGCAAATTGGGCTCTCACAAAAGGAAAAATATTCACAGTTTTATAAAACCTGTATGTGAGAGGAAGACTTTTATTCTTGGGAAAACTTTGCCATTCAAATTTCTTCAAAACAAAAAAATTTATATGGTGGCGCACAAGTCGTATGGCACGAAATTGTGTGATGTCACTCGGGGACGTCTGATATGGCAGTCAAAGTATTAAACAGAAATTTGCACTTTACAAAATTCTATATACCAAGAAATCTCTTCTGTAATGGATTTCCAACAGTGATCATTGAAGATAATATTTATTGAAAGAAAGTTTTCCCCCTCGGGGATAACTTGCTAAGCGCACTCGCTTTCGGTCCATTGACGGGCCTGCGGCCTGCAGTACATTCCCTCAGGCATGGCATAACGTCACTGTGCTATTGCAACAGATAAATGTTCTATGGAAAGAGGTGATGCCACTGCTGTCAGGTGATTGTCGTTGATGTAGTGTTAGTGGCTATTATTGTTGTTGTAACTCCTGCTGTGGCATTCTACCACAACATGCACTCGTGCATAGCCCATCATTTAAAGCATACACACACACCCACACAGGCGCTCAAACACAAACATACCATATACATATGCACGCTCACGCTTGACGTGACAAACGTGGCAACGGACTAACGAGCAATTGTAAATGGGAGTAATGACGCTGGAAGGTCCCTTAAGAGCATGAGCAATGCAAGAGCGTCGGATGTATAGGCAGCATCAGAGGAGCGAAATTTATACCCAACAAGCAACAAAAACATTGTTTCCCCAGTATTTGAAATTTTTATAAATCTCAATTTAATATGCAACATCAAAAGGCACTGGATCTCAAGCCTGTGAGAAATTCATAATTGATGTATGTATAACAAAAGTCCTTTTTGTTAAATTCATAAATATCTAATATCGGTTTGAGGAAATAGAACTGAAGTCGAGTATAAAAATTTCCCGCAACGTGCCAGAAATGTTCTATTAGCGGATCTACTTCCATTCATAAAATTCAGTCAGTTAAATAGAATTGCGACGGGACCGAAAACACTATTGTGACGGGCCGGTTTTTAGCTGACATTTTATGGTTACAATAAAATTAATTTTATAGTGAAATCTTTTCGTTTGCTATATTTGTGAAGCATGTCGTTGAAGCTTATTGTTACAAAAAAAATACTTCACGTTCACTAGAGCTAAAAAAAACCAGCAACTACAAAATGTTGCGAAAAATCGGCGGCGAAAACGATGCGAAGTCCTACATTGAAGCCTACTATATATATATTATTTCTACCATAGATCTTGGTCGTGAGTTTATGTGCATTAAACTCATCCCGAGTGCTCTTAGCACGAACCCGCTTCGCTGATTTTATAACTAGTTCGAGTGCACATCTCACGAAAAGCTGTGGTGGACGTATGTCGCCTAACGCGAGCTTTTGTAGTAGTCCTTTTTTAGCGACCATCTCTTTTAAATCAGCAAATTGCGTGATCTGACGCTTTTCGCGGTTCTGATATACGGTGTTGCTTAGTGGGCTCAGGTTAACACAACTATCTAGTGTTAGTCCCTTACTATCTATGACCGCTAAACTGTGTTTTAGCTCTCATTGGCAATGTCTGCAGCAGGAAATTTAAACTCCAACAGTTCTGTGCTTAAATGCCAAAACGTAAAACTTTTACTAAAACTTTAACGAGCTCCGCTACTTACCTTGTCGGTTGCGAATTTGCTACCTACGTACACCATTTAGGGCTGAAGAAGTTACTCAGCTGGTGAAACTTTTCAGACTCCGTCTTCGCTGATCCGTTTGAGTTAGCTTGAGGCGGTCACCAAGTGAACTCTATTTGACCGCAGTTCGCCTAACCTAACCTAACAATGGTGATTTGAGATTCCCAAATCGAAAATTACTCTGAAATCCATGTAAATGTTTATTGGGCATTTGCAGTCCTGTGCGAACAAATACTCGTAAAAGCTTTCAATGGCGACTAACATAGTTGTCACAGCGAGGATATTTGATGCCTAACATATAAGTACAAATATGATTGTGTTGCCTTGTTGCAATAACAGTTAAATACATACACACGCACACATACGTCAGACAGACAAGCATATACACATACTTACATATGTACATATATCTTATAATGGAAGTATGGATTTAGCGCAAGTGCTCGTCCATTTGACTCCGCTGCTACGCTTGATAGATAACGTCGCTCATTCAACGTTAGTGCGCGTAAATAATTCACACTCAAGTGAAATCTGAGGCCGGTAAGTTGCAGAGTGCATTTTGAATTGCTCCTTATTTGTCCGCAGCTATGCATGTAGTATAATCAACTGGCAGACAAAGTGCCACAGCACTAACACAACGGCTTGGGTGAGAATTCTAGATATGTACTTGGAAAGCTATGCAAATAAATCGAAATCTATACAGCTTCCTCACACTAACCATGGAGTAAGTGAGTGTGTACGAGTATATCGGAAATTATCGCCAGAAGCAATTAGCTTTCGGTGAGTGAGCGATTAGACCAATCAGACAAACGCTTAGCTCTACACTTAACATTCGCTATGGATTACGCAACCCTCTACCGTCTACCACTGCGACCACAGAGAATTTATCTCAAGCGTTTCTTTAGCAGTTGACATGTTAGATATGCCGATGGATGTATGTATGTACACTGTGGGGATGTAAATTTTTTCCATTTCTACAATCACGGGATTTTCGGGATTGGGTTTTTTATTATTAGCAATCAGCCGCCGTAACCGAATGGGTTGGTGCGTGACTACCATTCGGAATTCGGAGAACGTAGGTTCGAATCTCCGTGAAACACCAAAATGAAGAAAACGTTTTTTCTAATAGCGGTAGCCCCTCGCCAGCCAATGGCAAACCTCTGAGTGTATTTCTGCCATGAAGAAATTGCTCAGAATTCAACATCCGAAAGACTTCATTAAAGAGGCGAGAAAATACGAGAACTTCCTTTACTACACTGTACCTGGTTGTGAAACGTGGTGTTTCCAACATGAACCTGAAACTATGCGTCATAGTGCGGAATGGAAGGCCCCAGACGAGCCACCACCCAAAAAATCGCGGTTGGAGAAGTCAAAAATCAAGTCGATGCTTATTTGTTTTTACGATTCCAAGGTAATTGTCCACAAGGAGCGTGCCAACGAGCCAAACCGTCAATGCAATTTTCTATCTTGGCGTTTTGAAGCTTTAGTTGCATCGCATTCGTCGAATTCGTGCTGAAGACCGCGAAGGAGGAAACTCTCTTTTGTAAAGCTTTTAGATCGCGCAAAACATAAATAAACTCGAAGTTAAAAAATAAATAAACTCGAAGTTATCAGAATAAAGCTCCTGTCGTTTCTTTTTTAGCTCAATCGTGTTTATT
Organism: Anastrepha fraterculus; assembly: GCA_037575425.1. NCBI lineage: Eukaryota > Metazoa > Arthropoda > Insecta > Diptera > Tephritidae > Anastrepha > Anastrepha fraterculus. Next base: position 15,961 of record JAYXIM010021798.1, on the reverse strand, counting down.
TTAGACTTCACCTTGTACATACATGTGTATGAATTGCTTTTTAAAATAAACAAAAACGTTTAAACATATCCATATTCGATAGAAAGTTGAAGTAAATGTTGCTATTTTGCTATAAAAGAGGATTGTTTTGATCCCTTTTGAAGCGCTTCGTAAAAATTTACAAATCCTGAAAATCCCGATATTGTTGAAAAACAGTCAGGAAATTTTATGGCCCCGGGACTGGCATCCCTAGTACACACATACTGTAAATGGAATTCATTTTGAACTGGTCATTTAAAAGCGTAAGTTTCGAGATGAGCTCTTTTGCCATATGGTATTTGGATAATGCGCTTGCAAACTATGGGAAAACACATGCGACTCTACTCATTTTGTGGTACAAAAGCGGTAATTAGTGGGATTCACTGGTGATCCAACAGACAAGTAATGAGACAGTTACTGTGGCGTAGCTGCTGTGCTGATAGTTTAGACAACTATTTTTGTGTCCTGTACAGTCATTTTCCAATATCGAAAGGAAAAAATTCTATATCCATTCGGGCAATGATCGAAAATATAAATATGTTTAGCTAGTTAATGCTAGCAAAAAATAAAAAAACATGCCAATATAAGTTTCAACATTTCTCGGTTCATTGCATCGTTTATGCACCGTAGGTTTCCTTGGATACCATCAATCCATCTTCTTGGGGGTATTCCGCGTTTTCTACTGCCCATCACATAAGAGCTGAAGGTCTTTTTCGTTATCCTGTTTTCATCCATTCTGAGGCACAAACCATGGTAACCTTAGAAAAACGCACAATATTTTGGCTCGTTATCAGTTGTTCGATTTCGTTGTTATATCTTATTTTAGATGTTCCATCAGTTTCCTTTTTTGGACCAAACATTCTAATCAGTTTCTGAAATGTAACTTCTATTGGCAACTTGGACTCTTTGGCTTACGCATATTAGGGGCTCGGCTATGCTGTTAAGGTTTTTTCCCAGGTATCAGGAAGGTTTCCACTTTTTGAAAAGTATGTGGACCAACTTTGAAGCTGCTGCAGCGAGTGGTATTGCTGAACCTTACGAGGTCGTATCGTCTTTGCTTTATTCGTCAGCATAGCCACAGATCTGAATGCTATTCATGAAGATAATTGCATCAGCAATGTCGATTTCGCAGATCACAAAGTTTAAAACAAAATTGAAAATTATTGTAAATAACTGCTTGACTCCAATGTTAACATCGAAAGAGTCCATGGTTTTTCCTCGTATCATTACTTTAGGTACTGTTCCTTCCAAGCTCATAGACAGATACTAGCGACGCGATTTTCATTGGTACACCTTGCTAACGCAGATTAAAAGGAAATTTATTTCTGTCAATGCTGCTGAAATCTTTTTTTTTTTAGACTTTAAAAAAGCTTTCGACAGCATAATAAAATTTCGACAATAGCACTAAAACGTAAGCAAATTATGTTTCAATAAAAATTTTGTTATTGACCTAGAGCCTCGTTCTAACTCCACACAACAATGCCAACTTTGCTCGAACTACTAGAAGCCCTGTTGATACTCCTCTGAAATTAGCGTTTTCAGTACCGTGTCAAAAGCTTCACGCCGCAAAGGACGATATCAGGGGTCGAGGAAGCTAGCACCGCCACAACGTCAAAATCAAAAACTTTTTGTGCCCAATTTATGGGCTATTTATGGGCTAATTTTGGGCCGCAACAAAAATTTTTGGGCTCTTCTCAATCTAGAATCATTGACACTTCAAAGTGGCGGTGCCAGCTGTAAAATAGCCAGCACCGCCACAATGATAACTCGAGAACGGTTGGTCGTAGAAAAATCTCAAGCATATCAAAATTTTGGGCTATTTATGGGCTTTCAAATGCATACAAACAAAACAAAAAAAAACCACCCTTTCTGTGTACACTGTGAATAAAAATGACAAAAAAATATAAAAATTTTTTTTTTGCAACTGAATAGTGTTGAGTAGCAAGTAACTTTGATAATAGTGCTGTGAAAAAATTTTAGTTTGTCGTTTTCATTATTATTTACAGGACATATGCATGTGGGGGTGTCAGTTTATGCAGAGAGGGTGACTTTTTAAAAATTTGTTTATATGGATTTGAAAGCCCATAAATAGCCCAAAATTCTGATATCCTTGAGATTTTTCTACGACCAACCGTTCTCGAGTTATCATTGTGGCGGTGCTGGCTATTTTACAGCTGGCACCGCCACTTTGAAGTGTCAATGATTCTAGATTGAGAAGAGCCCAAAAATTTTTGTCGCGGCCCAAAATTAGCCCATAAATAGCCCATAAATTGGGCACAAAAAGTTTTTGATTTTGACGTTGTGGCGGTGCTAGCTTCCTCGACCCCGATATCAGAGCTATGGAGTGGATGATGCAGCTGCAGTAAAAGGCTTCCTTTCGCCAAAAACTCTAGCACAATGAACGAGAAATGTGCCGGCGCATTGTTGCGATTAAAAATAAAATCCTTCTCGGCGAGTGCGAACCGCACACGGGATATGTCGATAAAGCAGGGCATAGTCAAGTTGAATAATGCTGCGGATAGCGACAAAAACAGATCAACGTTACTTTGAATCGGAATTTATTAACAATTATTTTCAGAATCATACTTAAATATCCACGTCTCGTCTCCACCTGTACTTTTAGGACGACTCCAAACTTTTTCGCCAGATTTTACCAAACACTGGATCAGAAGACTTTCATTCGAAAAAAAGTTACTTTCGCAAAAGCCGCATGATCTACAATACAAGCTACTATAATTGACCGGGTACATCCTTTTTGGGTGTTTGAGCGAGCTCCTCCTCCCATTTGTGGCGTGTGTCTTGATGTTGATCCACAAATGGAGGGACCTACAGTTTTTAGCCGACTCCAAACGCCAGATATTTTTTATGAGGAGCTTTTTCATGGCAGAAATACACTCGGAGGTTTGCCATTGTTTACTGAAGAGCGACCGCTATTATCCTTCCTTTCATTGTACATATTTAGTCCTTCTGTGCTCTAGTCTGTAAGATTGTAATATCATACTTCAAAGTTCGACTCGAGCTAAAGGAAGGTGTCCTCTTTCCAGACACATACAAACGACGCAGTGTTGCTAGTTCTTGAGTTAAAACTAAATTCTTGGCACCTAATCGCCACACGTCGTAAGTCTAATACTGATTATTTCAAATACGCATAAAGAAACTTTTTCTTTTTTTCTACTTTTAAAGACTTTAAGTTATCGGCGAACAGGCGAAAAATTTAAGACAGGAACGAGATATTTACCAACAGCTAAATTCAAACTGTCCCTTCCTCACTCCAATGGGAGCACTAAAGGTCGTCCTATTCAGACAAAAGAGGCAAGGACAATGCTCGAATGAAAGCGCCACTTCCTGTGCATGCACTCGCAAATTATTGCACATCCTGGCAGCATTCCCAATTGTGTGCAGTTGAGGCATCATTCCTGGCGACTAGGCGGCGCCGAAATCCAGCGACAAAAGTGTACAAAAAAAATGCCCAAACAACTGCAATGCGGCGCGCAGAAAAATGCAAATGTATGCTTCACATTGCACTGCATCCTCTGCACTTTCCGTTGCACGATGTACGATGCGGATGTTGTTACTACAGTTTTTCGCCTTTTTTTGTTTTGTTTTTTGATTTGCAAGCTCCTCACTTTAGTTTTCGTTTTGCTTTTGTGCATATGCTATTTTGCATGTGACACATTTTTGCGGCAGTCTGTGGCAGAGCAAAGTGCTTTGTTTTGTTTCGACTTGAACAAATTTGCTGAATGCAAATTGCCGGTGAACTGACATTTGCTACTGTGCCATAAACCGGTACTGCTTCAAAGATTCTTCGCATGTGTGGGTGGTTGTGGGTCGTCGGTACGTATTTGCCATTGTGTGTGTGTGAATATATTGCGATTTCCTTCTCGCTTCCATTCGCGCATTAGATAATTTATTTATTTTTACTTGCATGGTCTTGTTCCGCCACTTTAACCCTTAAATGGTCGCATTAACGCACACTTAACTCTTTCTACTCTCTCCTATGCTTTTATTGTTGTTGCTGTTGTTGTTGCGCCTGACCTGACTGCGCTCTACGCTAATGGCACGTTGCAAGTGCAACCATGTGTGGAATATTGCACTGCATTTTTTTCTGTCAACCGCATTCAAGTAATTTACGTGTAGTCAGGAGTCTAATTTTCCCTAGGTTTGTCAGTGATGTATTTGCATTTAAATCGGGGCGTATTTTTTTTTGTAATTATTAGTTTTTTTTTTTGTAATTATGACACACAGACCGCACTTTATGGAATTTTCAATGGCATTCCCTACGTTGAAAGCTTACATCTCCAGCAATTAATTTATTTAAAACAAGAACAAAATATTTAAAAATATACATATTCTTCACAATTATTCTTACACGTTTAAGGGAGCAGAAAACATTTTGGGCAGTACCCTCCTGGCCTGTGTCGCTTGGGTCCATAGTTCCCCAGTGCTACGAATATATAGAAAGAGAGGTCCTCGGTTTAGTTCAAGTTGAAATTTGAAGCCGCTAGCACTTGAGTGCGTGTTTCTCGAATGTTTGGTAAAATCTGACGAGAAATCTGAAATCTGATATCTAGAAGTCAGCAGTGAATAGAAAAGGGTGGGGAGTAGCCTAACAAAGATCTCCCAAGGCCCAAGTCGGTACAGAAGACAATACTGTTTCTTTTTTTTCGATACCAGCGACATAAATAAATTATCATAAATATGTTACAGTAGACGACTAAGGTCACTGGGTGCTCCTTTCTTTGACTCCCTGGGGCTTTGACAACTGCTCTGACTGAAGTGTGGCACCTCTTGGGGAAAACAGGAGATAATGATATTTTAATCATAGTGCTGAACGGAATAACTTCGGAGGACTGCCAAGATTGCGTCCATCCGTCGGATTTGTTATGCAAAATTCGAGGAAGACCGTTGTGAAGGCCGATAATAAAACATTGCTCAGAACTTAATTGGCTTGACTTTTATTGACAAATTTCAAGAATTTAATAGAAAGTTCTAGTAGAAAATCAATCAGTAAGAAAATTATATCAAGGTAGGGAAAACTGAAGGAAATTTTATTTGAAAGTTGACTACGATGACTAACATGAATGTCATCTTACATTACTATTTAGGAACGAAGTTCACTTACTGGGTCTTAACGACTTCAAAACAAAAAACAATCGCTGGAGTTCCGCTGTGGTATCGGCCAAGCTATTTATAGCCGACACCAATAAGTTTGGCAAGACGCGTGCAATCAAGCGAAAAATCTTCCAAAAGCCGTTGGACAACAAACAATCCATTATTCCAAGGGTTCCAAAGCAACATCAGCGAAAATGCACATAGGACGAAATGTCCGAATTCGATCTCTGCCGAATTCTTCTAAATACTTCAGCAGACTAATGCTGAAAAATAATAAATGTTGCTAATTTTAGTAGAAATTGAATGAATGTTTAAATTTTTTACACAAAGCTTGGTGTGGTTTTTGTTGTAGACTGACGTTACATATAAAAAATATTAAAATTAATTTGAAAAAACATATAGTCAAAACTTGATAAAACTTGTTATTATGTCTCTCACTTTAGCTAACAGTTATCATACGAAAAAAGAAACGACTGCTGTGCTCCAGTAAATCCGCTGCGAAAATCAGAAAGCAAAAAAATAAATAAAAAAAATGTCTAGTTTAACTATAAACTTTGGGTTGACGGAAAAATTCTAGATGTCACGGAAGTAGATTGGTACTGCTTCTGTATAATCATAAATATTCCCTATAAATATTGTTTGTGGACCCCTAGTAGCCAGAGTCCTAATTAGATTAGGGTTATATTGTATATATCCCATTGTGAGATCCGTTTTTGTTGTTTTGTTTTTCTTGCTCATTCAAGGCTTTCCCGTTGTTGTAAAAATAAATTTTTTGAACTTTAAACATCCATAGAACTCAGGGATAAGGGAAGCTTGCAGGAAAATAAGAAACCATCCACAACAATTATCGGGCAACCATCTTAGGGTTGAAGTTACCTACAACCAACCTGACCATAGGAACATAGAAGGAAATAAGAAAGCTAATGAACTGGCAAGATAGTGGGCATCCTATAACGAATCCGAAGAGCTAAACATAGGTTATCCCCAGGACGTGCGCAAAAGAGAGATTTCCTCGCTATTCCGGAAGCAGGCCGTTGACAAATGGACTAACACGGATACCTGCAAAATAACTAAACAAACGTGACCCAATTTCAACAAATCCAGAACTGGCGAGTTGTTAAGAAAGTCACGAGCAGACATATTCATAATTACGTCAACAATAACCAGCCACTGGCCTTTGAGAGACCCCGACAGGACGATGGAGTGGCCGTACAACAATAGATGCAGAAGCTGCAATCAAGAAGAATCTAAGAAAATGACCTTCCACTATCTGTGGGAGCTTAGGAGCTCTACAACATAGAATGCTGGGGGAATTCTCGATGGTTAAATTGAAAGAAATTGCAGGAAAGAAAATAGACGACATAGGCAGATTCAAAGTCAAATCTAGATGGTTCGACTAATAAAAGGTAGTAGTTTCACAAAATGGCATACATATTTTGTGCTCAGGGATGGAGTTCATAAATTGTAATCTTGAAACAAGTGAGGTGATGTTCAGAGACACTTAAAGTATATGTCAAACCATAAAATCGTGTTTTTCTTATGGAACGGCAGAACTTATTGAACAGCCTAGCAGTTCGTGAGATTCCGCCGAAATGCAAATTCAGAAAAGTTCTCGAAATCCCATTTTTGTAATGGTCAACAGTCAGAGCTATTCCTGAGAAGAACCTAATTAAGAAAGTTGGAGCGTAGAGATCCTAGAGACCAGAAAAGTTATAGAAACGGCTTTAATAAAATTAAAAGTTCTCGAAGTATTTGTTTAAACGATGGAACCGAGACGGCGTCTATTGTTTCGACGGTTGTTGCTATGTGTTTTTTGTTGTTTTTAGTCGGGTTTTTAATTAATGCTCGTCTTTCATACACATACATACATATGCATTTACGTACACACAAACTTTTCTCTCAACCACCTGTTGCCTGGCTACTAACTCTCCTCCACAGCGAAATTGCATAATACGATGAATGCAATCCTATGACGCCACACTTAAGCCATTTAATTGCAAAAGTTTGACATTGTTTAGGGACAGCGAAAGCGAAACAGAAGAGCTGCAGGCAACAAGTGGTAGATGGAGGAAAACGGCGAACGGGAGGGGGCCTTACGAAGGCCGAGAGTAAAAAAAATAATCTTTTATTGTGCTTTTTGTTTGTAGCCTACAATTAAATTTTGTATGCAACAAAGTCATTATTATTATTATTACTGTTGTTGTTGTTGTTGTTGCACAAAACAATATTTAATTGCACGCAAATGCGGTAAACAATGCCGAATTACGAGTAGTACAATAGTAGTAGAATTGAATTTAAGTGGACGATGTTGAGTGGTAAAGACTGCCTTGCCCGATTGTGGGCTAAATTAAATTGTGTTTGTCTTCGTTTCTTTTTTTTTTTTTTTTTTTTTTTTTGCTCTTTCTTTCTCAGCTGTGGGTGCAAATCTTTGGGGCTGAGTTGAAATAACATTTAATAACAATTAAGAGAAAAACAGTTCTCATTCATCACAATTGTATGAGTTATATAATAAATGAATGAGAAGTGCAATAATTAAAACAATAATTAAACTCCATTAGATTAATGGCATTGCTGTTTTATGCGTTATGCGGTAAATCGCCTTCACGCTCATTTATAAAAATGCAATTGTCGATGGTGTTGCTACTCGTATTTATTATTATAATTATTACTACGTATGTATTTGTTATTAGCCAGCGGTTTTCAATCAATTAAAATGCGTCAATAAAGCAAGGCAATACCAAAAGCAATTCTGAATTTAAATTATGAGTTAAAACTGGCATACATAAATTCAAATGGCTAGGAGAGAAAATTTCATTTTTTTGGCTTAGCACTCATATCGACGAAAAATGTTTTTCTTGTTTACTCCTCTCGGGAGCATAGGGCCTCGACAATACTCTTCCATCGTACATGGTTCTGTGCTTTTGTTTTTGCACCGTCCCATGAAATGTCGGCATCTGCTAGTTCGCGCAGCATCGACCTTCTTCAAGTGTTGTTTGGTCGACCGCGACCTCGGCTACCTTACGGGTTCCGTCCAGTGCCATTCTCGTGGTGCTATCTGGTGGTTTTCTTAATGTGTGACCTATCCATCGCCACTTTCTGCGTTTGATTTGCCTAAGGATGGGTTCCTCGTTCGATAATCTCCACAGTGCGACGTCACTGATGGTGTTTGGCCAGAATATTCTGCAGACGATGCGGAGGTATTTGCTGATAAGGGATTATAGCCTCTGTGTGATGGTGTTAGAGACCAGCCATGTTTCGCTTCCGTACAACAATACGGACCTCGCGCATGAGCTGAATATTCGTAGTTTAGTGCGCCTAGTGATTTGCGAACTCCCCCATACTGTATGAACTCGCCCGAATGACGCCCTTGCTTTGTTTAGCCTGCAGTTGACATCTTCAACTGCTCCACCATCTGCTGTGATGATGCAGCCGCACACGTTTTCAACGAATTCCACCGGACATCCGTCAACCAATATCTGCCTTGCGTTATTGTGGTTAACTCTCATGGCCTTGGTCTTGGCGATGTTGACTTCCAGTCCGACAGTACGTGCCAGCGTGACTAGTTTGTCCGCCTTCGCTTGCATGTCAGAGAGTTTGTCATCGGCGAAGTCCAGATCCTCGGGGAAAAATGTACGAAGCTTAAATGGAAAACGAAAACACGTATGGCTGTTCAAAGCGTTCGCTACAATCTCGAAAAATTATACTTCTGGTTCGTTTTAATTTAAGCTCCGGGTATACTTACAGGTATTACTTACATAACATAAATACGATGGTTGCCACGTGTGTGATCTGTAATGCGATATTTTTATTGAAAAGTTTGGTATTTTTTAGCTTAAACTTACATATAACATGTTCGCTTACGAGCTATTTTTCGTGAGTTGGAGAATATTTGTGCAATGATTTACTACGATTTTCGATGTCGATTAGCAAGACATAAGTGCATTGTTCAACTTACTTAGATTTTTGGCGTTGAAGCACTACACTTCGCCACTGGTACAACGCTGGTGGTGGCTGTCGATCCTTGCAGGATGAATTTTGCGAAAACCGTCCAAAAACGGTTGTTGTGCTCGTTAATCAATAACGCGAGATCGTCATGTTACATATCGCGAGATAGAGGGTTCCTTGAGCATTAAAGCGATCTGCATATATCCTATATTGCATGAGCATTTGATAGTCAAGAAAATTTGTTTTCGCCAAGATATGCAGCCCAAAAAAGAGCTCGTATCGATTGGTATTAAGAAATGTTGAAGATATTTATCCGCGGTAGTTCAAAGTACTTCTATGATATCGTAACTAGTGACAGATTGTGGATCTATGCATAGGATCGGCAAACAAAACACCAATAGACAGTACCACAACTGCACCACTAGAGAACCTTCAAAAAATCAATTCTGGGTGATACCCCAGCAATTTTTTGTGAGAAGTTTTCGGTAAATTAAGGAAAACCAACCGCCGAAGACGAGTCATCCTTGACCAAGATAATGCGAGCTTTCTCGTATCGGCTCACACGTGAAAGGTTTGAGCAATCAAATAAAACTCTATCTGGCGCCTACACCCTTTTTGTGAGCAGTTAAAAGATATAATTAATGGGTCATCCGTCTTACAGTCCTGATTTGGCAACTAATGATTCCTTTTTGCTCCCTAAGATTAAAAATAAAATGCGAGGTCAACGTTTTCCAACGCCTGCAGAAACCTTTAAACAGCTTGTTTTAGAGGAATCCGTTTCGGAGTGGCAAAAGTGATTTGAAAATTGGTTCTAGCGAATGCAGAAGTGTATTGACTTCCCAGGAGAATATTTTGAAAAACAATAAACACATTTGCATAACTATTTTACGGTGTTTTCATTATTGGGCACAAAATATAAAAGCTAGGAGGGTTGGCTTCTCTGCTAAAAGTTGGAGATCCGATATTACTAAAAAAATTTTTAAGGTTAGATTGAGGGCTTAGTCAGAATATATTTCCTCTGTACTAAAATAATAACCCATAAATTAACATTTCTTGCAGATTATGCACTTAGAAGTGCAGACTATCTATAGCTAAGAGTTACACAATAATTTCAGACTGGAAGCCGGGAGGCCAAAGAATTTTAACACGAATTTAATTGCCCTTAAACCTCTTAATACAGGAGCATACGTTGTTTTAACTCCCACTAGAATTACTCCGAAGAATAGGAAAATAAATGCGATCAAGAAATAAAGGATAGTCTATCACTCCACTTATAATGTCAAACACATATGAGAGCGAAAGCATAAACGTCGTAATATTTCTGTGTAAATATTATATAAGGCCGCCGTAGCCGAATGCGTTTGTGCGTGATTACCATTCGGAATTTAGAGAGCCATTCAGAAAGCCATGAAAAAGCTCCTCATAAAAAAATATCTGCCGTTCGGAGTCGGCTTGAAACTGTAGGTCCCTCCATTTGTGGAACAACATCAAGACGCAAACCACAAATAGGAGGAGGAGCTCGGCCAAACACCCAAAAAGGGTGTACGCGCCAATTATATATATTGTAGGTATATAAGTTAATTAGTAAGCATCTAGCGTTGTAAGAAGGAAATGGATCTACGAACTTCAAAGATCTAAGAGCAAGTCTTTTAAAATAGAAAAATTGGATATTGAGATTTGAGGAATCCGTTGGCCATGATAAAGTTTCAACGTTTTGGGACGCAATCTAAGTTTTGACCACACTTGAAGTGTGTACAGGTGCATTTTTCTTTTGAAATATTCTAGTAATAGGGCCAAATGTCTCGAAAGAAAAAGCTTTATGTATAGATGTTTCTCATACTATAGCACCACTTTCACGGCTGTCATGTCAACTCAAGTACGTTTCCTCCTTTCTTAAGTCAAGGAAATAGTAATTGTATCCTATCGACCCATCCAGATTGAACTTCCTTACGCCACTAAATACTACTTTTATCTATTCACCCGGAGCGTTATTTGTAACAGAACTCCAAATCATGTGGCCCCTTGCAAAATTATTTGTTTTTTTTTTGTGAGTTTTTATGCTTCAGATATGCTTTTAGAATAACCCTTCGAACGGTGAATTTGCTGGCTGCAACATTTGCCATTTCTTAAATTTTTGCTGTTTGAAGAGCGGAATTTGATGTAATCCTAAGGATTTTACGGGTTTCCTTCGGTGTTAAAGCAGTTCGACTTCGACCAGTCTTTTTAGCAATTTGGCGATCTGAAAATCCATCTAAGGTCCAGATATCGAGACATCTGTTAAATCTTTCTGCTTTCGCCCCAAAAATATTTGTAAAAAATTAACGCGAGTCACTCGAAACTTACACTTTATTGGACCAAAATTCAATGGGCTGTGAAACTGCGTAGTCAACATTTTCACTATTTACTCTGTTCTTTTTATAGGCATTGTGTGGACGGAACTGGACAAATCTAAATACTATAAACATTGTGCTTACCTTTAATAAATCTTTACTTGCCAGATATAACTATATTCTTGAATTCACTAAATGGTCCGATGTCAATTAATCAAATCTGGAAGAGAATAGAAATTATTACAGTAAAATATGAGTTACATTATTATGACTAGACTTCAAAGTAGAGATATCAGCTATTCGAACTAGATTTCAACTCTAAAATATGCACGGTCACCCATAACACTGAAGACACCTGAAGACACAAGCGTGAACTTATCAAAATCATACCATATGATATTTTTTATTAACGAAAATAAGCCAATAATTTTTTGAAGTAATTTGAACAGTTAAAAATTCGCTTGTGTGAAAATAAATCAAAAATTCATTTGAGTTTGCAATACAATAGTACAGTGTACTTCCTCTTAACCGCTCTCTTACGCACAACATCATTAAAAAAAAATTAAATTGTTTTCTATTGACCGGACAACTCTCCTATAACACATTAACCCCCCCCATAACATATTACTAACTTTTTTTTACACTTTTCTCATAAGCGCACACCTCCCACCTCCCTTACGTGCCCGCACAAGAGAGACTGTAAGGTATCAGATACCAGCAAACCAATGCATGGGTTCAACGAAAATCATGAAAGGCCTATTGTGACGCCACTTGTTTGGACCAAGTTTTCGTATCTAATTCTTAGCCCAAGTACCCGACGGCAGGTGTACTTAATGTAGTGCAATAGGTATATCTGGGTTAATAAGATAGAGCCATTTGGCTACCTTTCACCTTGAAATCTTGCGAATAACTTCCAGACATCTATAGAAGTAAGAGTGTAGACAGCGATGCCTCTGATCAGACTGACGCGGGTTAATCTGGCGCGTATTATCATTTGATAAAACGATTAACGTTTCTAAATTTGAAGACCTTCTCAAAGAATCGAGGCAATCATATTTACGTGACTATAATAGATATTTCATGCCAAATAGTGTTCCTAACTTGCTAATTCATGGTTTAGATAGCTGATTTCACTTACCAATAGTTTAATCGAAAATACAAAGGTATAAGGAAACATAGAAGCATACAAAAAATTCCAGAATATTTTCTACTACAGATTTCACAAGCACTTTAATGGTTACTTCCGACCCTTGCATTAGCAATTTACTATAAGAGACAACTTTCAAAAACAATAATCTCCAGAAGATTTGAGAGAATATTTAATTTTATGGGAGGGCAATAAAATACTGTGCAAATGTTTAACTTGAGGAGTATGAAATAAATTATAGGTATTATAATATCAATTTTGTGTTTTTTTCTTTTTTTCATGTGTTAGAGAGGTAAATAATATGCTAAGACTATAAAAGAGAATAAATATCTATATTAATATAGTTGAAACAGTCGACAGATGTAAATATTTTCCCAAGTTTTGATGACTGATCTCCAGTATTAGATGACTGGGAGGAGAAGGTCAAGGTCATATAATATATCTAATTGTAGCGTTTAGCAAAAAGAAGCTAGTAAAAAAATGTTATCAAACTAGGTAAAAAGTTATGATGTTTGTCATTTTTTCCATACAAGTGCCCCACTGTGCGTAGGCTACTGACAGATTGCGCGCAAAAGTGACGTGCCAACCTAGAAAAAAAATACTTAAGACATTTTTAATTGCGGTTAATTTAAATGCGAACTTCTGCGTACTTTCAGAATAGAAATATTTTATTTACTTGTACACAGGGTGGTAAAAGAAAGACTGTAAAATATTTAAGGAGGTTATTTAATATTATGGATCAAAAGAAGCAGGAACGTCTGGATAAGCGTGGGTCCACAAAGAAATGATCTTGAAGTTATAATAAGTTGTTCTTTCATACTATTAGCTACTTAAATATTTTAAATTTTTTCTGTTAACACGCTGTATATACCTACATGCATACGTCAAATGCCTCAACACTTCAATCTGATTTTTGTAGACAAGCAGCGCATAGGAGTAAACTGTTTCAGCATTTATATAAGCTCTTATACAAATTTTGCATCAAATGATATATAATAAAAATCCATTTGATTCAATTAATTTTAATTTTACCTAAACACCAGTACAACAATTTAAACGCTTTTATGACTCGAAAATTTCGATATTTATTAACTAATTCTAATAATCAGTCTTACAAAGTAATTTACATGTTGAATAAACAACGTAATGAATATGCCAATACACATGCATACATACACACATGCACACATTTATAGTAGTATGTCAATATGAGTATAATTTATTCATTTCGAATGCAGTATTTTCGGTAGGAGTTATTGATAAATGCTTGAATAGGTGAGTGTATATATGAATGTGTGGCGGCAGTCGTAGTCAATTGGCTTTGGGCGGGACTATCATTCGGTGGGTACCGGTTCGATGCCTATTGGGGACATGAAATAACAGGTGTGATAAAAAAATTGTTTTCTGTTATTAATGTTGTTGTAACAGCCTAATATGTTTTCCATAAACTTTTGCGGAATACTGCTGATGCGATAGCTATAAGCCGGCTATAAATGCAGATCAATCTGGTAACGTCAAGCCGACTGTCGGAAAAATTTTTCCGGAAATTTTTTTTCTAATAACGGTCACCTCTCGACAAGCCTTGGCAAACCTCCAAGTATATTTCTGCTATGAAATGGCTTTAAACTATCTGCCGTTCAGTATCGGCATATAAGCGTAGGCCCCGCTTTTTTGATAGGACAACATCAAAACGCGCACTACGAATTGGAGAAAGCGCTCAACTAAGCACTATCAATGGTTAAGTCCAGAGAACCTATTAATGGGATATCAGCACACTTTCTACACCGACGGATCCAAAACCAGTGATGGAAGCGGATCTCGATGGTACTTAGACGAAGACACTAAGTACTCCTATACCACAGCACAGATGGCCACGGTATTCCTTACGGAAATCTATGCCATCTTGCATGTGGCGTACTGGCTAATTGAGAAAAAGTGGCGGGGCAACAGTATTGGAATTTGTAGTGACAGTCAAGCTGCACGGAAAGCCCTTGCTAACCCACGCGGCTCTTCGAAGTTAGTCGGTGAATACCTATAAGACAAAACTGAACAGTGTTGCAAAACATAACAAAGTTAGTCTTATTTGGGTGCCTGGACATTGTGGTATTACAAGAAACGAGTTAGCTGATAAATTGGCTAATGAAAGCTCTGCAAGTATGCCACTAGGCCCTGAACCCTTTCTAGGTGTCAATTCCGCATCGATTCAACTCTGGATTGACGACTTCATGAGGTCTACTCACAGAGGTCGTTGGTCTGAGTTGAACTCGTGTAGAGTAGCCAAGTGCTTTGTGAAAGAACCAAACAGGAATACAGCGACCTTTCTCCTAAAACTCAGCAGAAAGGACCTGAGAGTACTGGTGGGTGTAATTACAAGACACAACGTCTGTGGTCAGCATATGGCTACCATAGGGGTGGTAGACAGCCGATATGCCTATCCTGTCTTGGGAATGACGACATTGCAGAGCATTTCCTCTGTAGCTGTCCTGCATTTTCCAGAATCAGACTTAGGATATTGAGTTGCGATATACTGAGTTCATACTCTTCCTCTTCCGGGTCTCTTAAAATTTATCAATGAATCCAAGAGATTTGTGGAAGAGTGACCTCAAACTAATTTGTCTGTTTTACCATCCACTTTTTACCTTTTCTATCTGGCTTGGACTTGTCCAACCCCTCACAAATCTAATCTAATCTAAGCACCCAATATCTCTAATATGAGATATAAGCATCTAAGCATGTCTTTAAAGGGTGGTAAGAAAAAATTTAAAATATTTAATGGGGTTATAGTATGGAGCAAAAGAAGCAAAAAGGCCCCAATAAGCATAGGTCTGCAAACTAAAATTTTTGGAAATATGTACAGTTATTCTTAGCTCTTTGTTACTTAAGGGGTTAGGGGTAGTCAGAGGCCCGAAAAAAAGATGATTTTCAATAATTTTCTTTTGCTCGACAATTACTTTATTTTACAAAAATTAAAACATAGCATTAATACATCATATTTCGACTTGATTTTAGCAAAATAATAATTCTAAAAGTTATCGCTGTTTGTGTAGAGCCCGTTTCTCCAGCAGTCCCTTGCGGTTATCATCACAAGTCTATGGAGATTCATTTAGAATCAATCGATCAAGAGAAATTAGTTTTATTAATAGATAATCTTGTGCCTGATCGAAGCTTTGTTTTCAAAATTAAAAATATGGCGGCCTTAGGAAATATTTTTCAGGTTTTCGAGAAAAAAAACAGACAATTAATTGTTTAAAAAAATCGAAATTTTTGAAAACAAAATTCTTCGATCATGCTCGAGTTTTTTATGTTTTTCAAAAGCAGAATAAATTTTATTGAAATCTATCGAGTGGTTTTCAAGGTTCAGGTTTGAGAAAAACGCATTTAAAGTTTTCCTATCGTCGTTCTTTGTTAA